>OMNN01014456.1:12861-42999 GCA_900302755.1 Chromis chromis
AAATCGAGGCTCTTCTCTGTATGGTAGCCCCATTTCAGCTGGTACAGATAGTGGAAAGCAATAACTCTGTGGAGCTTCTCAAGACATGATACTGGAATATCTAATTTAAACTCACTGAGATGGAGATGGTGTCTGAAAATACTTTATTAACCATGAAACACTTTGCCACATATAGGCTTCATTCCCTTTTTTTCCCCATTTTATATCTCACCACCTGCTAGATAGGCATATTGGCAGGTGCCTGTTGCCATGGTTACATCACACATTGGCAAAGCCATATCCTTGCTATTATGGCCTTGCTTTAGCCATTTGCTACATGATGTGGATGTTGTGGTTGAACAAACGGCAAGGGAGCATGTGAGATGCTGATTAGAAA
Source organism: Chromis chromis (assembly GCA_900302755.1). Classification (NCBI taxonomy): domain Eukaryota; kingdom Metazoa; phylum Chordata; class Actinopteri; family Pomacentridae; genus Chromis; species Chromis chromis. Next base: position 13,238 of record OMNN01014456.1, read on the forward strand.
ACTATACAGGGGGTTAATGGAGTGAGAAACGCACATTATCATCTAAGCCTGCAGAACAGCTTGTGTTAGTGCTCGTTTTAAAAGTATACACTTTTACATATTTGCCTCTTTTGTGATAAGGCACTGCAAAATGCTTTGTAATGCAATTTTCCTGCTGTGATGAAAAGTAAAAGTGTGAGGCATAAAACTGGAGAAGTGACTGTCAGATGGGGGTGTGTGGGCAGTTGGCATGACTTATGAAAAACGCCCCTTTTGATTGAAAGTTTGAGAGCGACTCAGAGGTTGACTCACGCACTCCTCAATTTGTTTTCTGCACCTTATTTATCCTCGTACCAGTATACGTGTTTGATTTATACAATATATTTAGATCTATTTTATGGTTTTGAATGCTTTAAAGAGCACGACTGTCACATTAATATTCAAAACCTCCAGTCAGAGGCTTTGACTCATCATTTAATCTAATTTATGAGTTTCAAAGCCTGATTCTCTGCCTGTGATTCCCTCTGTAAAACGTTTAAAGCACCAGATGGGGACATAATTAACTTTTCTTGCAGAAAGCTGCTGATAGAAGCTTATGAAACGAAGCACCGTTGGCTGGAATCTCAATTAAGTGGGGCTTGATATATTAACAGAAGAATGCCATAACAGTCTTTATGTCATTTAAGTTTTACAGTTTTTTTTAAAGGAACATTAACACAAATAAGCACAGAGAAAATAGATTTTAAAAATGCATACAAGAAACAAAACAGCACAGACTAAACAAAATTACAGCATAATCTCTGCAGCGTTCGCAATAATAATGATTCACCAGTCCGTTAGTTCAGTACCAGTCCTTGAAGGAGTTGCTAAGTGACCTATTTCACAGCTCAAACCTTGGAAAAGAAAAGTCCTTGTGACACAAACAAAGTACAAACAAGAGCCCACTCCTTTCACTTCTAACTTAATTCATTGAGAAAGAAATATTCATGATTTAAATGAAACATGGGACCTACATCCAAAAGGCAATCTTTTTCTTTTTAAAAGTATATTGTTTAACTTCCATTATATGTTTTATCCTTTTATGAAAGGCAAAAAAAGAGTATTTTCAGTCATGCCAGTTGGCTATCACTAACTAGACACATTCTCTGTCATTAACTCATCCTACCTACCTAAATCGAGGTCTAACTCGGCACCTGGGAACTGAGATGAAGCCTGTTAGGGCTGGAAGAAATGCTAGATCTAAGTGTGATCTGTGCTCTAAAAGGCTAAGCTGAATTGATTCAGACACAGGTATACCTCTACTCCTGATTATCTCGCTCCAGTAAGGCAGAACTAGAGTTCACATTGCGTGGATAGAGGTGTCGTCATGCCTTTTACATTGCCAGCATGAACTGTTATCTAAGATACTCATTTTATATGGCTGGACAGGTGTAAAATATTTGTGTTTTTCCCAAGTTTTCTATTTTAAAACAGCCTGCATTGGAAATGATCTCTGCCCAAGATTTATTATCAGTGGTCAAATCCTTTAGCCAGATAAACCTGAGGTTCTCACAGTTGCCATATGTTGCATTTTCAGCTATCCTATAAAAGGTAGAAGCTTAGTAATATATATTTTTTTAGTAATTTTGTAATACAGCTGTACAATATTATATTCACCAAACAGCTACTTAACAATACTCCACTTCTTTTTTTGGAAACATCTCCTGAAATCTAGTTTATCTACTTGTGCTCTGTGATAAGATTGAAATCTTTTATCAGTAAGCAGATCAACCAGGAATGCCAAAAAAAACTACTGTTTTCCATTTATCGCTGGGTTATTCCAAACTGATGAATAATTGAATGGCAAAAAAATTGGATTAGTGTCTTTGGCTTATTCTGAAATGGGCTATTTTGTGATAGAACCTCGCTCGGGCTGAAGGGGGCAGTACGTTCTTGTTCTATCCCTGTCCATCCTTGGTGATTACTCTCATTAATCCAGTATCTTCCCAATTTAGGCAGCTCTACATTAGTTGGGGAAAGCCCACAATTTCTTCTTGTTGTGTAGAGTTTTTGTTAATCCTTGGCTCATTCCTATTCCATAAATAATCCATAAAAATTTCAAAATTCTCCAAACTGGGCCACAGCAACACTTCATTATCGTAATTACTCAGACACATCACGCTCTGTCTCGCAGTGACAGAAGCTCACCCCGCCAAGCTGCATGCGTCCTTTCGAGTTGTTCATCTGCAGCAGTGTGGCGGCACAGCATAGCCTCCTGGGTGCTGAGATACAACTGCAGGTGACATGGGATGAATTCCTAAACTAGATTTCTCAGAGTCTCACATTTTATATTGTAGGAAGCAGGAAAAAAATCCTTTATAATTTGTCTGTATTTGTAAAAAAATCTGGTCGGTCGTGACCCAAAATGTAAGACTGTGAACCCTCCACTTCTCTAGATTGTGCTTAATCTTTGTAAGGAGGAGAGTCACGATAATATATATTATATCTAAATAATGGCACACAATTTGACTAAATATTTCATACCAGATGGATCCAACCTGTCCATAGCTAGATGACTTCGCTGCCAGAATCTGATGATGCTGGATCTAAAATCAGGCAAACAATGTCATCAGCATATAGAAAAAGAATATATTCTCTTCCACCTGCCTGTGCTCCCTTAGTTCTTACCTCCTATGGCTATTGCGTGACCAGAAAAGGGGAAAGATGATCCCCAGCTTTGTGTCTCAAGAGAGACCCAAAAATAGGGAAATTGGACCATTTGTGACAATGGTTGCACTAGGTTCTGCATAGATTATCTTGACCCAATTAAGAAGTCCCAATTAAGAAACTTTTCTAAGACGCTGAATAAAAAAACTCCACTCAACCCTATCAAATGCCTTCTCAGTGTCAAGTAAGAAGGCAGCAAGCGATATATCATTATTATAACTTAACCAAATCAAATGAAGTAGCCGTCCAAGATTGTTGGAAGAAGACTTCCCTTAATAAAACCTCCTTGAGACAAGATTTTCTCTAGCCTAGCACCTTACCGTCAACATTCACTAAGCTAATTGGTCTGAAGCTACCAAGGTCCAGTGGATCCTTGTCCTTTTTTTTTAAGGATCAGTGAAATGAGAGCTTCACCTAAAGTATCGGGGAGGCATCGCAAAGCTCGCTATAAGTTTTAGTTTCTTATTATTATTGAGAAAAGGGAAAGTCAGCCCGTTTTTACCCTTCGATGGTGCCATTCTGTTGATCCTTTAACAAATATATATAAAATTTCCATGCTTTCACAAAAGACAACATCAGGATTAAGGTACTGTTGTTATAGTTACCAAATGGAGGTAGACAACGGAGCACCAGGTTAGTCTGTCATGCGGGATAACCGATGCTGCTGCAAGATTTGATCTTGACAACATGTCTGAGTGGTAACAGAGGGAGAAAGTAGGGTGGATGAGGAAAAAAATAGGATGGGAAGTAGAGCGAAAGTCACAGAAATGGCAGCGGTATAAACAATGGAATAACGCAAGAAACGGTAAAGAAAAGTGCTACAAATGGATAAGGGGAGTATGAAAGAGTTGTAGGGTGTCAGGGATGAAGAAGTAAAGGCACAAGAGATGACAGGAAAGGGTGAAAGGCGGAGAGAATAAACAAAATGGTAGATAAGTACAAAAAGGCAAACATATCAGAGGGGTTCAGTGGTGTTGGAGGAATGAATATAGTACTTAGCTCTCTGCAGTGCGACTCGCTGACCCCAACTTCTTTTATCCATCCAAGATCAAAGCGCCAACAAAGCTTTTTAAAAAAACCCAGGGGAAGGGATTACACATACATTTTAGTGCTTTCAGTGGATGAAGGACTTCTCATCTAATTCTGGCCACCGTCATAATGATTATCATTAACATACTCCCCTCTGTTAGTGTAGCTACTCCTATATATACTTTACTTATGAACTTTGCAAGCCATTTTTTAATTGAAATGTTTAGAGGGGTTTTGAGAGTAACATTATTCACTGAGACATTTACTAGAGACAAAGTTTGTTTGCATAGTAATTGAAGTAAAGAGGAATATGCAAATGCACATTAAACCCTGTGTAGATGAAACTGTGCGCTTTTCAAAAGGTTTCACAATACTTTTTGTGTGTGTGTATATTTGCGAGACAGGTTCAGATGCTGTTAGATGATCTGACAAACACATCTAAACCTTTAACATTCAGCGATGTGAATCTTTTGCTCTTTTGGAAGCCTTGTTACTTCTGAAGAAGCCTACTTGGCTGATGGAGTAAGTAAGTTCAGCATAACCAGGGTATATTTTTGGTATCTGGTTTCACTAAATCTAACAACTGTCGTCAGGATAAGCAGTCACAAGAAGCTGGTTATCAACTCGGTGAGTCAATCCAGGATTTGTGAAACTGGATATGGATGCATTTACATGAAAGAGGCCGAGTTAGCAACGGATGACCAAACATGGGCAAGTCTTCTGGCACCAGAGTGGCATATTTTACATGCCTAGAGCAAACTATAATATTAGAGAAATACAAAGATATTAAACACAATACAGACTAAAACTAAAAGGGCAGCTGCAGCCAAAGCAGGAGGGAAAACTGCAGACTGTGTAAATGCAGGCTTATCAATCACTCCCAAATTATTTGGGCACGAGTAGGTCTTACTATAATTACAACTCTATATTCTATCTAATGAAGGTGTTGCTTAGATGTATTCTTTATGCCTGTAAGGTAGTTTTAACCTTATTCTTTCAGCTGCAACCTTCCAGTGTTAAATATTCATGGGAGCAAGTAAAGTACAAATATAAAAACATTATTCAAACAATAAATAGATTTAGTGCAAATCTAATAAGGTCAACAGGTAGGCTATAAGGCTTTAGTGTTTTAATTAGTTTCTGTTTAAGGATTAAATTGCTCTACAAAGGCATGTGGAACAATGAAATGGCTTTGAAATTGCTTGCGGCTCAAAAGAACTCATATCCTCCCCTCTCTCTATTTGCGCACCCAGCTCTGCGGGATCTTTGAGGAATGCTGATGCCATTTTCGAGAGAATTGATTGGTCAGTAGAACGTGTTTTTAATGCAAATTGATCCTGTTAAATCGGATATAACTATCTGCGGAGTAAGATATGAATTCAGCATAAGTTATTATAGTGAAAGACGAAGAAAACTCAGAGTTAAACCTGAAAATGAACTACAAAACCACCATCTCACTCTCGCTACCAGTTTACAGTTACAGATCATTCTGCTCAGTTTTTATTAACTATTTACATCTGACCCATGACATTATATTTCATTTCAGAGCTTAGTGTGGAGCAAATATACTGAACATATAGCTAATGTGACTTGTGACAGTACCTTAAACCTATAATTTACTTTAATGCTAAGAGTTCAATTAGAAGATCTGTGTCACCCTTACATTTATTAAGCAAACCTTTGGACAGAGGCAGAGTAGCTGTTTCCAATCTCTATGCTATGCTAAGCTAACCTTGCTTAGCTGTAGTTGCATATTTACCTGACAGATATGAAAGTGCTATTAATCGATTCTGCTGTCATCAGGAGAGCAAATTAGTGCATCTCCCAAAATATCATGTTAGGCATTACCACCGATCAAGGCTGTGACTTCAGAAGTGGACACCATTCCCCAAACTATTGCTGCCTACTCCTCACAAAATCAGCCAAATGCAAACAATTTCTCTCTGAATGGGAATACATACATTGGAACTTAACTTAATGGGTTTTTATAGGAATCCAAATAAGAAACAAATGGCCTCGTAAACATATCAAACTGACTAATGATCGCAGTTTAGGTAATTGGGAAATCAGTTACTATTATTGTAAGAAGTATTGCATTGATGCTTTTAATTAAATGCAGTGAAGAGAGAGACAGTGCACGTGTGTAGATGAAGGACGGGCAGCAAAGAAAATGTGACACAATGAGATGTGAGCTCCCTCTCCTGCTCTCTCCTCTCTCACTCTCTAGACTTGCTGTTGTGGATCAATACCTTCTAGTCTCCTCCTCTCACTGTACCGAAGACTATAGGTAATGGGCCATAACAAACCTTGTGCATGTGTATGGGTGCGTGCACGTATGTGCTGGAGATTTAAGTATAGTCTGAGCTGTCACTTCTCAGGCTTGTCTCAGCTGCACAGTAGGTATAGTGCCATTCTTCCTCTTAACAGGAGGAACCTTTCATTAGTGGGAACAAGCTTGAGTGATGCCTCTGTTTTTTTATTTTTTTCAGAGCAGCCATTTGTGCAACACGGTTGGATGTGTGAACAGATTTGCAAGAATGTGGTTGTCCAGAAGGAAATTTAATTGAAAGTCTGTAGGTGAGACAGTATAGCTCTGCAAAAAGCATCACTGTTCACATAGTTATATCTTGTTTTTCCCAATATTGAGTCCTGGTACAATTTTGTGCCCCAAGGTATCACTTATTATTTTCTGTCTGATTACACAAAATTGAACATGTTGTGGTGATAATGGCCTCGGTGGCACCTAACATCAGGTACTGCTGTTCTCACTGGACCAGATGAAAGTGGAACACACCATGGTGGAGTCTAGGCCATGCACATCCAAGTTACGGGCCATGCAGTGCTGTGTGCAGTGTCCGGATCATACATTTAAAAATGCATTCATTGATTTACTCAGTGCAAACAGGATAGTTTAAACCCATTTAAGATTTTTTACATCTTTTACTGGAACCCATGTCAGAGGGCCAAGCAAATTAACTGCATGCAACAATGTAGTCTCTGTTTACACGTAACCTTGCACAGTTCAGTTTTTCAGAAATCTGACAAGGAGACAATCAGCTCATTATTTTTCAGCAGAGGTTGTGTCCCAAAGTGAATCTGTTCATAAATCAAAAATGGGCAACATTTATTTCCTTTAAAAAATGTCCTGTTCAATTTAATGAATGTAGGTATAGGCATAGAAATGGTTATATTTTATAAAGCAAACCGTGTACATTATACTACTTATCACTATGGGCTTGACAAATACAATGTTTTGCTTTTGATTTAGAACTCTATGAGCAGATTAATTGCATCTCACAACAATGACCTTAGTTCAGCTCTACAGCTATGAATATTCATGAAAACGTCAGTTTGAGGAAATGATGAATAACCCTGCAAATCAGTGCATCTCGAACCTAAAATATACTCTTTCCTACCTAGGAGGTGTATGTATGATTGAATTACATATCGTGTCTTTGAGAACAAATTGGGTCATGGATGATTTTACAGTCATGAATGACAAAAACGTCCTCCACATGGTGACCTTTCTCATATTTTATTGAATTACACATAAAATGGCACATGTAAAAATGTACTCAAGCACATGTCTTTAAATTGAGGTTTACTTGTGTGTGAAAGCTGCATAGTTATAAACTGAAAAGATCCATCTAAATAGTACAGTACCAAGACTGATAAAGAAGCTAGACTCAAACCATGCAAACATAATGTGATAACACTGTGGTTTTATGGATCAGTGTGGGAACGTAATGTCTCAGTTTGTTAATTTAATGCTTCCCCATCAAGCCTGAAAGCTTATAAAGACCATTATTTCTTACTTCCATATGTGTATGGCTGTCAGAATAGTAAAAAAAACACACAAATACACTCACCGCAACATCACATTTTACTCTGTTTCCTCCAACACTGTCAAATTACAGTTAGTGTCATAGTGGATGTCATTGCTGCTGTAACTTAGGTGCACTGCTGGCTTTTATTTTTAAATTGCTGCTTCAGATTCATTGCACTTCAATGCTACAGAGTAAGTGTACTGTTGTGTACCTCGTCACTCTGACCTTGTCACTGGTACAATAAATTTGTGGTTGCACAATCTCACTGCAGTTTTAGTTTCTTTTTCAGATATTCTTTGATATGCTCACATTTCAGTGAGAGAGTTGCTTTGTAGTATAGTATTTAATTATAACTCAATTTTCAGTCCTCAGTTTTGTTCATCATGTTCTTTATTGTGTCACATTTCTACTTCTGCCATTATTTTACTGATGCTGTTTCTGATTTCCTCTACACATGCATGTTTTCAAAACCTAATTTTCTTGCTTGCACAAAGACAATAAAGGAATCTTAAATGTCCGAACATGCTGACAACATAACAGCTCCTCTGAGAGCTTGAAAAATGTCTAAGATCCAGTCGTCCCTGAGCTACATCAGCATTGACGTTTGAGGCTGATTACAATTGATTCTGGTGTGTATTTAAAGGTTCCTTTTAAGCCACCTCCTTTATGTTTGAATTGCAGCCAGTGACAGGACATGATGTATTTTTGTAGGTTTTTCTGGACTCCAGCTGAGTCACTTTGTCTTTGAGAACATTTGGTAATAATAGAAAGAATGTGTTCTGTGTTGTGCACTGAACAAATCCCTGAAAGTACGATAATGCAGAAAAATCACAATTGTGCCACAGTTTTGCATATAAAGAAAGCTGGAGCGCAATAAACCTACAGGGTGATTAAATTCATCACAAGACGTGATTAAGCCTTCATTTAAATTGCAAATAAACATAATATTTGTGCTAAAAAACAACCTATATACTGCTTTTTAAGGGCATCAGCTGTGGGAAAATCTGTCTCATTAAGCTCATAATTCTCTGCTCTGGTCTAATATGCAGACTGATTTGCTTTCAGGGTGTAGACCTTTTATTCTCAATGGTCCAGACCTAGAAATAGCTGCTTCTTTTAATTAAAGCACATCTTTCAGGGATGTCTTAGACAAACAGTAGGCTTACTTCCAACTCATTTACAGCAGCAGTGAATTGTGTACAAAGATCATTAATCACATGCTCATGTAATGGCATGGCATGAATTTTAACTCAGAAGATCACACACCGATCAGGCACAACAATAAAACCAGCTGCCTAATATTACTGCCAAAACAGCTCTGACCCATTGAGGCATGGACTTTACAAGACATCTGAAGGCGTCCTGTGTGTTCTGACATATTGCTTCCATAGCCATTGTTAAGGGTTTTAAGCAATTTGTGCTACAGGAGCTCTTCTGTGGGTACAGATCACACAGGCCTTCACTCCCCACATCAGTGAGCTTTGGGCAACCATGATCCTGTGACCGGTTCACCAGTTGTCCTTCCCTGGAAAAACCCCACAAGACCTGTTGTTGGAGATGCTCTGACCCCGTCATCTAGCCGTCACAATTTGGCTCTTATCAAAGTCAGATCCTCATGTGGGCACATTTTTCCTGCTTCCGCCACAAGAACTGACTGTTCACAAGCTGCCTTATATATCCAACCCCCCTGACAGGTGCCACTGTAATGAGATGAGCAGCGTTATTCCCTTCACCTGTCAGTGGTTTTATTGTTGTGACAGCTCTGTGTATTTTGCCTCCACTACCAATGAGCAAAGCTTCCTGGTACAGTGTTTTCCTACCCTGTAATTGTGGAGATGAACCTACAGGCTAACGCTGGCTGTGTTACAAGTGTTAATGTAATGTTAAGCAGAGAGAGGTCATTACAGCATTTATCATTATGCTCGTTTTTCCTGCGGCCAAATGCACAATCCATGTAATCACAGGCACAGATAGCTGCAGCTCACATTCTCTGCCGAAGAATGGACTTTTATGTAAATGGACAATTCTCACTTGCTCCCAAAGGTGTAATTAACTAGTGTTTAAAACAGCTACAGGATTCTGGGGTATAACAAGGTCTAATCCATCTACAGCCACTTCACAGTGTTTCCACTGCGGTGTAGTCTGTCAGCAGTGTGTCTATGCAGCATGCATGCCTGTACTGGTCTTCTCCAGATAGTCATCATTTGCTGTCTGTTTTTGACAGCCCTCATATTTTTGCATATTTTTCTTCTCATATTTATTTTATATTAGCTTCCATTTCCACAATGGTGCCAATATAAATGTCAACTTTGGAGTTTTTAATTACATATTAAACAGACAACTGAAATGGCAACATCAGTATCATTATTACATTCCTCGGGGTTTCACGGCTCAGTGACTCAGAGTGTATTTACATGAAATTTTTCTTTCTGTAAAACTAATAAAACTGAATTATTATTTTCCTTAAAAATAAAACTTGAGAGGTTTTGAAACATTTGCATATTCAGTAGGAGTGATGGGCTTCAGGCTGAGTGGCCCAGAGAGGTGGTGGAAGTCAGAAAATACTGATAATAAGACTATAAGACAAAAAGAAAATGTAGAAAAACTACCTCATCCTTAAAAACTGCTATACTGGGTTTTGTCATGTCTTTCTGTCTTATACAGATAATATGTAGTTTGTCAAGAGACCAAAGTTAATCAAAGTGCCTGGGTGAAAGTTCAGTGTAAATTAATCAGTCGTCATATTTTTTAAACTGAAGAGCAACCCTCTCTTCGTTTTGCAGTGTGCCTCCTGAGCTCAGTCAAATGAACATCTGAGACTAAGAGCAGCCACCTTGATTGTTATTAACTCCTCCTTGAAAAGTCGGGTCAAATGTGGGAGTCAGTTACAATGTAATTCCCTCTAACAGCCAGACAGGGAACACAGAGACAATTGAGATAAGATGAAAAGAAGTGAAAGGAAAAATCTGAACTTGCATGACTGCTGACTGGGTGAGTAGAAGGGCTGAATATATCTGCTGCAAGTAAATCGGAGGAAAATTTAATCAGTCCTCCTTCAAGCAGCAGCAGCAGCAGCAGGTGGTCATGGTGTTGGCCACGCAGAGATAGCATGTCCCCTTTCCTGCCCTGCTTGTTTGTGTGTACGTGTGAGTGGGCACATGCACTTCCTTTGTCCTTGCAACCCAATAAGTGTCTGGGTTTCCTGAGTTCACCGGTTAATGATAGATTAAGGGGCAGAGAGAGGAAGTGATGCCTTGCAGGAGTAGCCAGAGAGTGAGAGAACGGAGCATCAGAGCTGGCAGACCTCTGTCAACCCTCCTTTTCTTTATACGCCCTCAGGGAGTTTGTGACGCTAACCACATGATAATGCATGCCACGCACACGTACATACACACACCCAGGCTCAGTTTCAAGACTGTGTTAATCCCAAGAGCGCAGTCAGAGACTACAATCGCAGTTTCTGTAACCTGTTACAGTCTTAAGGGGAATGGGCTTGTGAAGTCTGTTCTATACGAGTCACACAAAGGGATAAATGAAGGTTACCCTTCTGGCAACAGCTGCCACTGCTATCAGCAGCCTCCTCTGGTGTCTGCTCAGGGGTTTATTGTGTTTCACTTCCACTGGATGCCTGTATGAGTAACTTGCTTCCTCTTCGTATGTGTATTAATCATTCTTGCAGAGGATATTGTCTAAATTTTAATATATAATTCTTCCGGTCCATTATCCCTGTATGCATGTTGAACAATTCCGTATCTTAATTGCAGTATCAAAGTTCAGTGCAAATGCAGGAAGTAATATGTCCTTATGTAGTGATCCTGAAAGTGACGGCTTCATGCATGGGCATCTAACATGTCTAATATTAATGTTTGTCACAGACCTGCAATTAACCCCATAGCAGTCACAAGCACAAATGCAAACCAAGTGAAAATTCTGCCACTATATTTTGTATGCCATCAGCCCTTTTGGAGTCATTGTTTAAAAGTAAAATCCTTATGATTTAAACAGTGTAAACCATTTTAAGATACTAATACTAGAGCAACAATAAGAACAGTAGTAGTTTCTTTCCTTTTCTGTCATCCTATACAAATAATGTTAATGTTATTATTATCCATTGGTGTCACATACTTGTTGAATCCCTAACTGCTGATGTCAGTCCAGAGTCTGTCAAACAAAATGCTTCCAAGCTATTAGTCTTCGTCCATCCATCCATCAATCCATCCATCCATTCTCTTCCACTTATCCGAGGTCAGGTCATGGTGGCAGCAGGTTATGCAAGGCACTCCATAAGACCCTCTCCCCAGCAGCGTTTTTGAGCTGCCTTAGGGGATACGGTATGTAATCTCTCCAGCGAGTTCTGGGTCTCCTCATTGTTGGTTGTGGCCGAAACACATCCAAAGAAAGGCACCCAGGAGTCATCCCAATCAGATACCGGAACCACCTCAGCTGGTTCCTTTCCAAATGAAAAGCTGCAACCCTACCCCAAGCTTCCTTCAGATGTCCAAGCTCCTTATCCTACCTCTAAGGCTGGGTCAAGCCACCCAGAGGAAACCTATTTTGCATTACATCGAGAGCTTTGCCTTTAGGAACAGCTCCTTCTTCACGACAACAGTTGGTACAATGGCTGCTTTACTGCTGACGCTACTCCACTTCATCTGTTCATCTCACTCTCCATCTCTTCATCCATCTCTGTGTTACTTTTAGTCTTCTTTATTATAAAAAGGAGGTGAATGTTAGGAGAGCTTTTCCCTAAGCCTAAATTTCATTTGTGTTTGGATCGTGCAGTAAGGCAGATCTGCTGTTTGGTTTTCTGTGAAATATCTATTGTAAAGACAGTGCTCATCTTCCTGCATGCAAATGCTCCAACAAGTCCACCTGTGTCTATTTTGGGTGAATACTTAAGCTCCATCCTTTGCTTAGCTTGGTGATTGGATTAAAGAAAAAGAAACAAGCCGGAGCGTTTTTCCCCTATAGCAGAATGATTCTGAGGTGCAACCAGACTATTTTGTTCTATAGAATGAGCTGGCAAAGTGTGACCATTCTTTTCTAAATCTATTAATGCATGTTTGCATGATAATCCATTATAGTACTTTCCGAGATGAGCTCTTAATTTGTAAATATCACTGTCATTATAGGTGTCTTACAAAGGTTGTTGGTGAGTTTCTTCTCTGCAGGGATCTTTTCCAGAATGTCATCCACCTCCACAGGAAGTCATCTCACACTTAGTGGTTGAAAAAGATTCAACTTTAAGCTGTTTCACTGAAAACCTGCTCACCTCGAAGAGGTTACTTACCATTGTAGATGATTCACTTTTCTTAGATTTGTCCTGTTGACTGATCAGATCTTAAATATTCTGGATATTGCAATGTGTTTCTCACCTTCCTGCGACACTGGTGACAAGGCTCTGCACCGCAGTGACAGTGAGCTTAAAGGGTGACGTTACACACAAACACACATATGTATGCACACACACACACACACACACACACACACACACACACACACACACACACACACACAGTGGTGACAAAGTGTCGACTGTTGTGTTGTTTTGAAGGTCAGCGGCTTGCTGTGCAGCGCTGTCTATCGCCATGGGCTCAGTTTTTTTTTCTTTATACTCTTGTGTCTGCTTTGATTCTTAATGCTGATGTGATGTTTGTTTTCTTCCGTTCCCTTGGCTTTTTTTTAATGACCCTATACATTATGCATCAGTGTCATTATCCTCTGTGGAAATTAGATCCTTCACAATGAGCCATTTATATGGATAACTGGCAACTACAACTGCTTTACATTTTATTTAAAGATACCTACAGATGCAGTTAATATACCTGTACGAGGAGGATTGTGTGTGGCCGAGGCTATTAACAGAGATCCTGTGATGTATCTTTCTGCAGTAATAGCTGCGGTCATGTAGTAGAACAGACTTGGGAATTACTCCCCAAAGGAGCAGCCGAAGTGATTTGTAACCATTACACCCTCTGATGTGTTTGGACACCGGTGGTGTGAATTCTAAGATTGTCATTGAAGGTATTTGTTTCCTGAGTTGTCCCTCCCTGTCTAACTTGTTTCCTCGACTGATTGAAGCGCCCTTGGCATTTTTCACCGTCGCACAGCACGACTAGCATCATAATAACACAAACTGTTGTTCGTTTTTGTGTGTTTGTGCCTCTTCACCAGCTCCATATAACTTTGTATTTTTTAAGGCTGCAAAATGCAGAACAGTGAGAAGATGAACATCTAGACAGGAAACTGCAAGATCATTTATCATTTGAAAATGGCAACGCCAAAATGTAAAAAATTTAAAAAATCTAACAAATACTGGGACACTCTGATCTTAGTGACTGTGTAATGGAAAAGGTCCCTCATAATGAACAACCCACACTGAATTATTACCACTCTGTAGCCCTTTTCAGCTCTACAGTGCAATCCTTTTGTCTTTTAGGTTTTTTTGTTTTGTTGTACTGTTCTTAACTTGACTGTTTTGGTTCACCATCACTGCTCGCATTAACCTAATTCCCAGCAGCAGTGGCAGCATATTCAGAGAAAATCTCTGATACAACCACAGTACTCAACCTGCCCAGCACCAAAAAGCTGAAAGACAAAGACAAAGCTACAAGCTGGTGAATGTAGAGTAGCATTTAGCTACAAAAGATTCAAATGTTCAACCTAGGACTTGGTGGTCATTAAATAGAGCTACAAGAACAGTGAATATTGGGCTAAAGTACATCAGGCAGTCAGAAACACAACTCCAAATTAACGCTAATTGGCAACTATATGTGAACACATTCAACAAAACAACATAGCAAGTTTAAGTTAATGTGTTTAAAACTTGTTTAGCTTATTTGAGTGGCCAAAGAAACACCAATGCTGCTTTGAGAAATGATTTGATGCTAGTAGATACATTTCCTGAATAGTGGCATGAAACATTTGAGTGTGTGTCAGCATCTCTTACAGCTTTCTATCCAAAGCAGGTTAGTTGTTTTGTTATTTGTCGAGATTACTAGGATTCGCTTCATCGCTTTTTAATTAGTGGTTTCTCATTTCCTGAACCTCTTCTCACATATACCGATTAGCCATAACATTAAAACCCCCTGCTTTATATTGTGTAGTTCCACCTTATGTTGCCAAATTATCTCTGACCCTTTTCTGCATGGGTACCAGATCTCTGAAGATGACGTTGGCACTGAATCTTTTTGGTCCTGTGGGTTGCAGGATGGGCCCTCTGTGGATCGGGCTTGTTCCATCACATCCCACTTATGCTGGGTGGATTGGGATCTGTTGGAGGCAAAGTCAACACCATGAAGGGTGTGCTTGGTCTGCAAAAACCTTTAAGTGGGTTGTACGTGTCTGAGTAACATCTACATGAATGCCAAGAATCAAGGTTTCCCAGCAGAACATTGCATTGTAACAAGATTAATGTCACTGTATGTACACACACACACACACACACACACACACATTAGCTTCCCTGCCACACACATTCAAACATGCACATACTCAGCAAATGTTCACGTGGGTGTATGCATGTGTGTGTTGTCTCGGCTGCCTCCAGGCATGTGTAAACGCCCTAGCAAGCATTCGTTGTTGTGAACTCATGAGTGTAATTTTATGACAGCAAGTTAATGAATTCATTTCATGATACAAGATATGAAATTATAGGAAAACAAAGATACACAGCTGGAAGACTGGGCTTGGGTTTAATGGAGCTCAGTGTAAATCAAACCAGTATGCAGTGAAGCACACTGATACAGACCTAATGGAACTAATGACTTTGTTTTTGTGAAGTTACTTCAAGCAGAAACATCACCGTTGCTGTTGAACCAGTGGTCACTTTTTAGAGGAAGCTTAAATAACAGACATGTATAGAAAAACTGATTAGAAGTTTCTCAACAGTGAAGTGGGGTGTAAAGCTATTTCTGTTTTTAATTGGTTAAATGCAGTCGATCCAGTCTCCCAAGCAGATCTTAAACTTCTGAGTTTTGTAGTAATAGGACAATCTAATGCGTGGCAATAATAAAAGCAGAAGTAGTTAAGTTGTTATGAGGTTCATATTTTACCCTCATATTTACTTACTGTATTACTATATACAATATTGTTTACTTGAGCTGCTCATATAATTGATACAATACAACATGACACAGTACAAACAGCTCAGTGAACAAACTCATTGGTCTCTGCGTATGTTTTCTTTCACTGAACGGACACATTTTTTCATACTGTGAATTACAGTATTCACTCTCATGGCAGCGGTCCTTGTGCAGCCATGGGTGTAATTGCTCTTGTTAAATAGAGGATATCTCATTTTTGGATGAAACACTCCACATTCTGTCCAATGTGACAATGAAACCTAAGTTGGTGGAGTTTCTTGGTGGTTAATCGGCTATTGTCAAGAGGGTGGCTCACTGCTAATAAGCCGAGAGACATTCTAACTTTGGAACAGGAGTGCTATTGATCTCATCACTTGTAGAGCTGAAGAGGGAAGAAGGACACTTTGCCTCTCCTGAACAAGAAAAGTAATTGGGTGAACTGACCTTGCAGAGATATAGGAGAGAACGGGAGGCAGAGCAAGAAAGAGGTGAGAGAGTTAAAGAGATACTGGGTGGAGGGAAGATGGCTGAAATTCCTATTGTGCTGGAATCTATATTTTTTATAATTCACCTTGTATCTAATGGGCTTAATACATGGTAGACAATGTCACCTCTCCTCCATTTACTGTCAATGATGCTAATGTTAAGGGGATGCAAGAGCTCCCTGCCCGTGAGGAGACGTAGGATTGTCATGACAATGGTTCTGTATGTTTACATGAACGTACAGGCTCACAAAAAAACATTCCAGGGGAAGCAGACTTTTCAATTTGTAACTATAGTTGTGAATTTTGGCTTCCATTGGCCAAACAGCAAAGGTTAAATGTTGACAGACCAATGAAGTAACTGCGCAGTGTTGAGTAGGGGTGTAAGGGTACACAAAAGGAACAGTTTGGTATGTACTTTGTCTTTGGAGTCATGGTTTGGTACGTTTTTGGTGCCACACAGACGGCAACAACATAAAAAGTCCAACTTTTTCTTCCATATATTTTCTATCTGCCTAAATACACACATTTCTTACTGTAATACTTGAGTCACTCAAATCCTGCATACTGTCAATAAGAGAAGACTCTGAGCTATTTAATATGGGAAAAAGTCCATTAAGACAAGTGCAGCATATTCATTATAAACTTAAATTAACTATTAAAGTCAGCAGTGCAACTTCAGATTTACAAATGGCACAAATTTGAAAAATGTTTGGCACATTTGGGTGTTGCTGTTGAATATGTATGATTATGCATAAGACTACCACACTATGCTTGTCAGATCCACCACTTGTTCTTCATTTCTGCCTTAGTTCATGGGGAACCCAATATTTCCCCCCACAGCTTACTTGAAAGAAGATGGCGGATTTGCCAGCTCCTGTTTGTCATTTACACTCACCGTGATATAGATGCCAGTCAGCTTGAGCTAAGCTTAGAATGGCATGTTGTTGAGTTGCTTATGACTTACAGTTTAAGGTTTTCAGGTGGAACTGGCACTTTTGAAATCTCATTTAAATTTTAATTTATCAAAATTTTTACTGTGTATTCTCCACATGATTGCATTCGCTGAAACCATAATGTCCGTAGCGTAGTTCAGGGTGAATACATATACCTTTACACCCCTCATGCTGAATACTGAATGTCTAGAATTTTCTTTTGTCTCCAACATTACACGGGGCTCCTTCACAGTATGAAACGTATGGCATTTGATTTTGTTGGTTTGTAAAAAAGAAGAGATTATGCACAAATATGTGTGCTTCCAGATTGTTGGCCCTAATCTGTTTTCTAAAATATAAAATTCAGAAATTCTAAAAATAAATAAATCGCAGAATGTTTTTCCTGGCGTTTGAGCAGACAACAGTGCAGCCAAAATGCTTACCACTGTGTGAGAAAGTGCGAGCCAGAGTGAGCAAGGCAACAAGTATGGCATGTGACTGAACGCACACTCCTACGCAGAGCTTATGCCTGTACACTACAAAACAGCACAGCCCCAAGTGCCATATAACTGCAGCAAATCTACAAACGAATTAATTTGAAGGAAATGCAGCAATATCTTATGTACATGTAATCACAAACAACCAAATGTTAAGCTTGTGTTAACACTCATGATGCAGTTATCAGAGACTGTTTTATCTGTCAGGAAACCAGACTTTTATTGTTTCCAAGGACACTGTCAATAAACAAGGCTGCGCAGATGCTGTGAAAATTAAATGACACTATTTTCAACTTATTTTTGGTTCTTACTTTTTAAAGACATTAAAAATATGAAGGCAAACAATATTATGATGATAATATTTATTCAATATGTCAAAGGAAAATGATATGAGTACAAGTGGCAGCGGTCTTGATGTTGTTGGTCTTCCTTGTTGCTAACTGTTTTACCAGTGCAGCATGAATACAATGCCGTACTATTAATTGATTTGCAATAAGTACAGTTCCTAGAGAAACAATTATCAGTAATTATTTCTGCATACATGTTTATAGTTGGATTTTAAAACCACTTATTTACATAATAGTCATCTAGCTATTTGTACTTGCATGTAAAACATGGTTTGAAAAATCTACTGACAGGTCTGGACATTTAAGACTGGAAAAGTTTGGGATTTTTAAATTGAATACAGTGTTTTAAGGAACTCTGATTATAGGTTAACACACAGTGAGCTGATTGCAGGTTCAGAAAGGACTGTGGCTCTATTCACACTTGCCATTAAGACAGACAAGAAATCGGACTTGTCAGGATTGAACATTGAGTACATAGCATATTTAACAATATTTGTTTGCAAAAAAATTTCATAGACCAAATTATATAATATTGAGCCTGAGCATTTTAAATACATCAGTGAGTGACATTTGAATGTGCAAACACTGCTGAACAGAAATTTTGTTTTCCTACAAAGTTATATATGTATAACAAGAAATTAAAGGATTTCTATGCTGTAACATTTAGATGTGTTTGCCAAATTATGATTATAATTATGGCTCAATTTCTGTGTGGTAAAAACTTAATTTATATAGTGTGTTTTAAACCTACTTACAGCTGTTTTTACGGACACTTGGTAGCAGCAACAGTATGTAAAGACAACTCTGACATACGGCCAATAAACTTTGTAAAAGCGCTAAACAAAATCCTCTAAAATCAATATCAGGATGAATGAGCAGAGATACAGTTTGAAACAGTAGATTTTTAAAATGCACTTTTTGCAGTATAAACCAAAAATGAGTGATTTACACCCCAAGTAACATTTATTTAACATTTATTAATAACACATTACTTTTGGAAAACTTGATTTAGGTCTTTTTATAGCTAGATCTATACTCCTGTCTTCTTGATCTTAAATGCATCAGTCTACGTATCTCTGACGAACATTTTATGTGTTTTAGTAAAGTTTAATGTCAAAGATCAAACAAGGGTTTTTCTCGGATGCTGTTGAAAGAGGTTTATGTTATGAAATGTCATTTGCACTGTCTGAGCTGTCACAGCAACTGATTTCCATTAACAGCTCCTGTGCCAAGTCTGAAGCATTTGCCCGTCTGTTTTTCAGAGCTGGACTGTGCAAGTTGCACACTGTCCCTGGCATCGTTTTAGGAGGATGGTCACTGCAGTTCTGATTAGTAAAACTGTGGCTCGTGGCAGCTGTGTTTTGACAGATTTTTAGTTGGTCACAGATCATCCTGTGTCATTTTCCATCTGTATGGAGTCTCACAATCAAAACTCAACCGACTCTTCCTTTTCCATGTGGAGTCATGATGCAGACATGCAGCTAGACACGACCAGGTGGTCCGAAACTAAGAAAAATCTGGTGTTCACGGCTCATTTTTTAACCGTGTTTGTGCAATTAGGCTAATTGGAAATCACAGGAGCACATGAGTTTGTTATAATGATCACTGGTTCTCACTTATTTGTCAATGATCACAGGTGTATTCACGGTTATTACACTGAGTTTCTATTTTGAAGTCTGTATTTTCAATACTGGCTTTCTGACGTATTTGTTTTTGTTAGGACCAAATACTCTACTTGTCAACTTCAATACAATTATTGAAAGGTGGTGCAGTTTTGAATCATTAGACATTTAAATCACTTTAAGTCACTTCTTCTGAAAAGTGTACATACTTTTACTTTAGATAGCATTCTCACTGCAGTACCTTTTCAAGTATGGTTTTAGTACTTACTACTTACTTTTACTCAGGTAAAGGAACTCGGTACTTCTTCCACCACTGCCCATCTGTCTATCGAAGTGAACAAACCCTTAACCCTTTAAAACCTACCATAGAACAAGTTCGCCAGAGCATATCTTTACATTTTTACATGCTATAGTGCCATTTTTTGGAGCATTTGAACTTGCTATGCATCAATACAACCCTTACATCCCAAATCATACATAATATGTATGTAATACATTTTTTACACATATTTTCCTTAATACAGAAATGTCATAGCTGTATCCCTCAAAAATTGTAATGTAAAAAAGTTGCACAAAATCCTTCCAAACCACAGAAAATTTATTTGGAGTGTGTTCATAACTTCATTTTTGAAATACACACATTTTTAGAAACAGAAACAAAAACGGAAATAAAATGTACATTGTGAACAATTTGAATAAAGACAGTATATATCAAAATTAACTATTTACAGTGTAACTTCAAGTTTCTGGAAGGAAACAGTGCACATGACACATTGTAAGTTGAATATGTAAGTTTAACTCTTCCGGTTTCAATTTTTTTTTTTCTTTCTACCAAGTAAGGTTAGCACACCCACAGCCTAACTGCACATCTCCTGTAAGGACAGTGGTGATGTAAACCAGTGGGTTTGTAAATTAGTCTCTCACAGTGTGTGAGAGAAGTTTCCACATACACAGTAAAGTGTTGCTATGAGGGTAGTCAAGTTACTTTAGCAAGAGAGACGTGCCTAGATAAGCATAGTAAATACTGAAAGGCCATGAGGAGGTCACAGAGGAGAAATAAAGACTCCCCGTTGATGTTGCTATGGCATATTCCTGCATATTTCACAGCAAGTTGTGTGAAATGCTACTTGCTAAATGTCATCAGCAGAAACACAGAAAGTAATCCTAAGCTAACCCGGTGTCTATAATATTTTGGGCCTACTTTGCTGTAATAATAGTGAAGTCCAATCCCGCTGCATTTTGTTGCAGTGTTTGCCAGATTAAAGTGATTGTTAAAAGCCAATCACATAACTTGTAAATCAAGCAACTCAGCAGCAGTTTTGTTTATAGAGAGTAAAGCTAGACTTACTGATTATTACTAAAGAAACACACATATGCATTCAGCTCGCATGAATGGTACAGACAGATAGCAGTAGGATGTTTGCAGTGCACTTTTGAAATTAGCAGAAGAGACATTCTTTAGTAGCTGATCAGCAGAATTTAAATTAAATCATCATTTATGGAACTGGTTCTTAGTTGGAACTGGTTATCAGTGCCCAATCTTACACTCTTCCTCTTCTGATTTGTAACAATTAAAACTGCTACCTAGAGAGGGGCTTTAGTTTAAAAATATTTGCTTTTGTTTTTTTGTTTTTGTGTGTGTATGGCAGTAGGTTTATTTAAGCTTTGTCGCAGAAGAGGGCACCTTAAAGTTGAAAATAAGGTTAATGACTGTTCTGACTGCAGAGTATTTTCTTCTTATGAGTCTGATTTGTTGTCCATTTCCAGGACAACCATACCACATGAAGTATGATTAGAGCTACAGTCCTTTCTTCTCAGTCATTCAGCCCACTGTTGGTTAACCTATAATGTTGCACTAAAACAAGCCGGGACGAGAAAACAAGAGATTTTTAGTTGTCTCTATACACAACAAAGAAATAGTGACACAAGAGATACGCTGGTTATTTCGGATTATGTGTACACACACAAAGAAAACACGAGAGACTTCATTTACAGACAGAAAAACACAAACAAATAAAAGTTCACTTTGGTCTCGGCTCAATCCCATATTCACATTATTTACAGACAGACACCAATTTTTCAGCTGGCTGATCTGCAGTCACATTCTGTTTGTTTTTTTCTATAGTCAGACAGTTTGCCCTCCGATTCTACCTCTTTAATTTAGTCACAAAAGAAACTGGATTTTCCACATGTTTATATTCTACATAGAGAAAAAGTAACTTTTAATGTAGGTCAAATTTTGCTCTACTTTTCATAAAACCAAATGGCTGCCAGTATCAGAACACATGTTGCTTGTCATCTTGCATGTGAGTGGAAATGATAAAGTAGATCTCTCTGAGGCTCAAGGTTAGAACAGTAAGATGCTGGCATTCCACTTTTCCTTTTTTTTTAACTTTCAAACTCCGTATCAGTCTTTTTTTTTTATCTCCTATAAGCGTCAAGACTTCCTCTGTCAGTGTAGGTGTTTTCATGCTTTTCTTTTTTTTTACTCTTCATCTCGCTCTCTTTACTACCAGACACCTTTCATTTTCCCCTCCCCTTTAAACCATAACACTTCTTTGGTCACAGCTCCCTTGTGTTCGCTGCAGAACCTGTTCAACTGAATAAACCCAGTTGCCAGAATAAAATATTGTCATTATACGATCGAATGATTTATTTGGCAGGGTATATAGCTTGCATTACACCACTGCAGAACTAGAAAACATTATTGTAATGGATGAAGCAGCAGACAGAGGTAATGCCCCTTGGCTAGGTGTTGGTATGAGACAGTGCAGCTGCAGGGTAATGTGTTTTATGATGACCGCGATGAAGGCCACAAATGCAACCTGACAATGAAGTTATTTTTTATGCTCCATGTTGCTGGACATTTGACCTCCTCGGACATTTTTTTTTTCTCTTGACTATACACCTTGTAAGATAGATGAAGTTGTGCCAGAATTCCCTGCTCTGTGTCTTCGGGGGAATATTGATCAACAGAATCTGATCTTCAAATGGCCTTCTGGCTATCTGATATATCAGATGTGTGGTTTCATGCTTACTTTAAAATCCTTAGTGATTTACACCTCCATGGAGACAAATGTGTGTATATGACTAAAAGAACACCACTTCGGGTATTCCAATACAGTCGACTGTAGTATCACACAGGTTTGGTCCCATGTGTGAGCCATGTTGTGCATTTCACAGATCTACTGTACATGAGATGGATGGAGCACTAACATACTCAGACAGACAGCCAGGCTCCATTACTATTCCATTATCCTTTGTCTTTTACCTGGAGGGCAGCAAAGGCATTTCTTGCAGTAGGATTATACCCTGCATTGTAGTGGAAACCATACAGATCTAGCCCCATGAGGGACCACCTGTGGCTCAACACACGCAGGATTTTTCTATCGCTTCCATCAAGACGATGCACAAAATGAGATCATGTGGAACCACTGTTTCGTTGCAGGCAACTTCAGCTGCCGGATTATCTTGTATAATCCTTAGAGAGAAGGAGGAGGGAAAGTAAGGGAGACTTTGTGATTCATGTTGCATCGCACACTCCAGCTGTAATTCACCAACATGTGCAGGCAAACCCCACATCCACAGGCACTAAACACATTTCTGCATTGCATTACCTCCTTTGTTCCCTCTCTTACATTTGCGCACACACACACGTGCACCTGTACAGGGCTTGTCAGCATTCCTAATCAGGTGCGTTGTACACTGAAGGTTTTTTGAGAGTAAAGGCACACAAGAGTCTTGGGGATACATTTTCTGTGTGAGATTAGGCATGAAATGGAGAGTCCGTGCAAACAGAACAAAACGACAGAAACTTGGATTGCACGAGTGGCCATTTGGTCTGATACTAGAGAAAACATTAAGCATGAAGGTGTTCTGTTAGGGTGCAGACATGTTGTGCATGCAGCTGCATAGAAGACACTGTATTGGCTTCACTTCCCATTACATTCACCTGACTTTACTACCACTAGATGTGAGTCTGGACTTGTGTTTTCATCGCTATTTGCATATTTCTGAAATTACTGTGTTGAAAAGAACCAGATTTTAGCTTATTGTACATTACTTTACAGACCAATCTATTGTTACTTTATAGTTCTACTTCACTATATGTCAGGGGACTTTTGTACACTTGTTTATGTGACAATTTTTGTTCACTATTTTTATTTATTTATTAGTAGTTGTAATTTCCACCACCTTCATCGACTATAACAGTATGATGCATAGACATTTTATGTATTGATGCAAAACTAATGACATAATTCATCATTATAAATATAATAGTAATATTTATGCTGAAAAGTGCTATTTTTGCTCATAATTGGTATTTTTACTTTTTATACTAATATTTCTCTACTTTTAGGTAACATTATAAAAACAGGACTTGTATTTCTAATGTAATATTTTTACAGTGTGATATTTCCAACCATGTTTTTCATCTTTCCTCACTTCTGTCCATGAATGATGAATATGTTTAAGCTGCTTGTTTACCACAAGTCTAATGACTTCATCCACGGTTGCAAGACAGCAATTTATCATGTTTATTAGAGCTGCCGCTTCCACTTACTTTACACTCTCTTTTTCTTTGTCTGTCACACACTCATATCATCTCTTGAGCTTCCCTTTTTTAATTGCAATAAATCAGCAATGATGTCATCCCAAACCACAAGAGCCAGAAGTAGAGTTAAGACTCTGAGGATGTCTCGTTTTTCTGTCATTATTTCTCCCATAATTATTTATTGTCAGGATCAGCACTACTACCTGTGGATCATCATCTCACCACCTTATGTCCACACACACGCACACACACACGTCAATATGTCAATTATTGACATTAATGACATCACAATAAAACAAATCATCCACAAGGCAACCTATAGTAGAATTTTATGGAAAATCAATTGTGGCTATGTCAACTCCACAAAGATGGTTATTACATGTCTTCACTGTTAATGAGACGTGACCTTTGGCCTCACATCTCAAGTAATGGATGACTGAACGTCATTAGTTTTGCAGATATTAGGTCATAAATTAAAGGACTGGACAAAAGGAAAGATTGACCTGATGACGGCATCGGCTTAAAGGTCAAATGATCAAAGTTATTACAATTCATCCACCATTAATATCTGCTCAAAATGCTCTGTCAGTCCATCTGTTGTTGAATTATGTCCTGCCTGGCTTTCATGTCAGGCGTCGTCTAAGCCTACTTGTGTTAGGATTTGTTTGGAGAGTGAGAGTGCACATGTACACATAAGTGTTTGTGTCAGTGTGGTTTTTGTGCACACCACTAACTGTGTGCGCCACTTCAACGCTGTGCCTCGAGAGACTGCCTATATGCACCTGTTTATCCAAGAGTCAAATTAATTAGGGAGATTAACAGGCTAATAAGTAGAGATTGCTTTACTTAATGACTCACTGCTATATTTGCGGATACTCCTGGGCCCACAAAGCAGAGATGGATTAAATTGCAAAGCTCTGCTAATGAAAAAGGATAAATAGGATGCAAGTATAAAATGGACTATATATATGTGATTGGTTGTTTTCTTTCTTCGATGCATTAACTTGTCAATCTGTGTCAACTTGAGTTCATCTCTACAGTTCCTTACTGTAGAGAGAGAGTAACGCAACTATTAAGATTTACATACAGTAACCTGTTCTGCTGTTTATACGCAAAGTTGTCTGTAGCAGCATTTCTGAAAGAGTAAGCAAAAGCAGAAAGAGATCCGCAGTGATGAGCCAAAACATTACAACCACCTGCCAAATATGGTGTCTGTCTCTGATCTATCGAGAGGATTCCACAAGATTTTTGCAGGTATCCTGTGGTATCAGCCACTAAGATGTTGGCAACAGATCCCTTCAGTCCTGAAAGTGTTGCAGTGGGGCCAGCATGGGTCCAACTTGTTTTCCTGCACATCCCACAGATGCTCAATCTGCTGAATTTGGAGGCAGGTGAACTCTTTTTCCTCTAACCAGTTCTAAATGATTTTTTCAGTGTGGCATGGAGCATTATCCTGCTGAAAGAAGCCACTGCCATCAGGAGACACGGTTGCCATGAAAGCATGTCATAGTGCAACAATGTTTAGATAGATGGTACATGTAAATGTAACATCCACATGAATGCCAGGACCCCAGGTTTCCCAGCAAAACATTGTCCAGAGTATCACGCTGCCTCCACTGGCTCGCCTTCTTCCCACAGTGCACCCTGCTGTCATTTGTGCCCCGGTAAATGACACGCACACAAATGACCTTCCACATGATGTAAAAGAAAGCGTAAATAATCAGACCTGGCCACCTTCTTCCATTAAAACCATGGTCCAGTTCTAATGCCCATTGCAGGTCCTTTCAGCTGTACAGGGGTCAGCATGAACACTCTGACCAGACTGCAGCTACGTGTATGTGTTCTGACACCTTTCTATCATA
The DNA here is from genome assembly GCA_900302755.1 of Chromis chromis. Taxonomy (NCBI): domain Eukaryota; kingdom Metazoa; phylum Chordata; class Actinopteri; family Pomacentridae; genus Chromis; species Chromis chromis. Next base: position 39,163 of record OMNN01014456.1, read on the forward strand.
GCAAGCATTAGTGTTTTCAGCTATTTACAAGGGTACTTCAAAAAGTTCTCGGCCTCACCTGGTAACCATGGGAAAAACTCCTACTTTGGAGGAAAGGTATACTCTGAAGCCTTATATCACTGTTCACAGAAATTAAAATGTTTGAAGCAATCAAGAAAAAAGGAGAGGAAAGCTTCAAAATGGAGTGCTGTTACTCCAGGAAAATGCGCCCGTCACACAGCACAGGTGGCAGAAGCAGCCAAAGGTGCCTCTGACAGCGTCTGACTTCTATCTGCTTCCCAAACTGACCAACCATTTTCAGAGTGATGATGAAGTCATCAATGCTGTTGAGGAGAAATTGGAAGCTCAAGATTTGACCTTCTGCGAAGGGAAGGCAAAGCTTGAACATCGGTGGACCAACTGCATTGAAGTTAAAGGAGACAATTTTGAAAAATAATGCAAGAACAATCTTTCTTCACAGACGTTTTCTGGTGAGGACGAGAACTTTTTGAAGGACCCTCGTATGTTCTTCTGTGGGATCAGAAAACATGGGTCACCCTTCGTTCCCTACATTCATCAGTGAGCCTTGGGTGCCAATGATCCTGTCTCTGCTTCACCAATTATCCTTCACTGGACCAAGTTTGGTAGCTACTAACTACTTAATACCATGAAAACGACACAAGGCCTGCTGTTTTATAGATGCTCTGACCCAGTTATCTTGCCATCACAATCTGGCTCTTATCTAAGTGATTCAGATCCTTTTCCTGCTTCCGACACAACAACTTCAAGAACTGACTGTTCACTTGCTGCCTAATATATCTATAAATATATATATATAAAGAGATAATCAGTGTTATTCACTTCATTTGTCAGTGGTTTTACTGTTGTGGCTGATATTGTGTGTATTTCATGTGTGTGATATAAATTTCAGACACATTTTTTGTACTATTTCACAGTAAACAGGGATAACATGACACAAAGGATTAAGCTGTCATAGTTCTCAACAGCTGGTTCATCTGATAGAGCACAGTGTTTGGCACTGAGAGGTAACATGGGACTGCTGATGTATTAGGATTGTGACATAAAATGGAAAGATATCTACTCTCCAGGGGTTGACTCTTCTATGTGAAATAGGTTTTACTGACAGCACTGTATTTCAACAATGTAAAAGAAATGAGAGGTATAAATAAGTAACAACCACAGACATCATGATCAACAAATCACATCATGAAGTTACAAAAAGTGTATAAGTGTATTTCACACAGGAGACCTCTCTGTTCTTTATTGCTTTGGTCCTTGTGTCCAGTATTTAGACCTGCCGAGGATTTTGTGGATGTGCACATGGCTATAATTTCCAATGCGCTGACATGTGGCTAGCAAATGGTAATAAGAATATTGTGATGCTGAAAATTGTGCTTACATTGCGATTTTTTGCCCCTGGAATCTCCAGGGTGGAATAATGTGACTTTTCACGCTAACATCCCCAATGGCTCTGTCCCATCTCCTACTTTGTCACTCCTGCATCACTGGATCCAGATCTCTCAGTGGACTGAGCTCTGCTTCATTCATTTAGGTGGAAAGGGCAACTGGAATGAGGTGATAGTTATTCATTGTACTTTTGCATAATATGCATGACTCGCTTCATCACTGTAATTTTAATGTAGGCTGTTTAGCATACTGGTGTTTTATATGTATAATGGTGTACGCCAGCAGAATACCATTATGACATCCATTCAGAAGCCTCCTACTGACAGCACTATAAGCTCTAGGCTGGATAAGGTGGGGGATAGGAGGAAATCCCATCATGCACTGAAAAAAGGGAAGCATTTACCATTTTACTAATAACTTCAGACATCACTGCAGTCCATTGTGTTGCAGGCAGAACTTATGGAATTGATACTATCAGGTCAAACATTTTTTTAATCAAACTGCATTGGTAACATATTAGAATTGTTGTGATGAACAAATTAATGCTTTTATTTCAGTGTATACCTACAAGATCTTTATACATACAGAAGCCACATTTTGAGTTGCTTGTCTGTGAATATATACTCGGATAATGTATATACTGTAAGTGTATGATGAATGCTAAATTGGCAACAATCAGATGGTGTAAATAGGGACTATATGTTCTCAGACCATCAGCCATGCCTCTCTCTTGCCTGCATGGGATACCTTATGTTGAAATTTCAAGCAGTACGGATTACATTTAGCAGAAAGCTCAGACTTTAGTAATGATTGGCCCCAAATTCATAACTCAGAATATACTATGTCACCTAATAAAACCAATCAAGATTCACCACTGTATGTGACCTACATACAATGAATATTCTGTATATTATCTTTAGATGCATGAATCATCATTTAGATACATTAATCACCATTTGCAGGTTTGGCTCTGCGTGTTACACCTTGTGCCACCAGATTTAGCAGGAAGTTGAGTTTAAGCTTTCTAAGTTAAACCGTTGCAGATGCTGAAAGAATTCCCAGTACATCTACCATCTTCAGTCAAACAAAATGAATAAACATGGTGAGGCAACAAGGCTGCAATGTCTGTTTTTGGCAGAAGCCAATACGATTAATTAGAGGAAGGCTTTTTTGTATATTAAGCTTTTAATAAACTAATTGTTATCATTAGGAAGCTAATGATCTTGGCGAGTACTTTGGTAAATAAAAGTTGGCTTCCATTGTGAGTATTTTTAATCCAGCATGTAGCTCTGAGCCAACTGATAGCCAGTAGAAAATATTATGGTACAAACCACTTTCTGCTGATTATCTTCTCCCTAAAAGTTACAGCTAGAAAAATCTCTAAATTCTGCTGTGGCAGCCTTATCTCACTGCAATGCCTCCAACAGTTAATGTAGTTATTTGTGTTGGTGCAAACACAGTACACCAAGAGTTATTTGAATCATTAGGAACACAACTTTTCAATCTGAGTACACCACTTTTAAAGGTGTATTACATGTCATTTTCAAAACATTTTAAGCTTTTCTTATCATTTTCTCCTGATGATTAAGAGACAACCTTAATTTAACAACACTGACAATATTAATAACCTGGTGGACTTTAGGTTTATTTTGTTTGCTTCAACTCAAATAATAGATTCATATTACGTAAATGTTTCAGGAATTGCCATGAGACTGGGGTGGATCTGCACATAGAATACAGGCTGAATGTAGAGAGACCTTAAAGGTTCAAGGGTCATAAAAGCTGCATCTACAACCATCTTGCTGTTTGCTTTAAGGGAAGCCCTTTCATTTTTCATTTCCTTCATCATTTTGTTTTACAGACTTTGAGGGATGGTTTTGGAGGGGGATGGGGAGGAAGGAAATGAACTCCTGACCTCTAGGGTGTACAGCTGCTACATGGAGGCATTGAAACCAGACACTAGAACATGAGAAAGACATTTCTATATCCAAGACTCGGATGACGTCAGATGAAACATGCATACATGATAAATGTCATTTCTTATGCCAACCACTGAAAAAAATAATGTATTTTTTAATCATACTGCCTGTATTGCTCTGGATGGCAATGTGAGTCCACGACTTTGGCCCAGGCTAAATTATCCTCTTATTGGAAGGATATAAACTGTGCTGACATTTATGTTCCCCAGATAATGAATCCTAATGTGGGGGAAAATGTGAGATTGCAAACCACAAACTGAAACCTAAAGTCATTACTGAAAAACACAATTATATTTAAGTTTGTGTTTCTTATGTTGGGGTAGTCAGAATTATTTTTACTATGATCCTCAGTTTATCTTATCTTGCACTTTTCCATTGTTTTTCTGAGTTTGGAGTACAGTAATGGTTTTAGGGGTATAAATCTGTGTGTTGTAGCTCTCTTGTTCTTTTT
>OMNN01014469.1:11395-28619 GCA_900302755.1 Chromis chromis
CACACACACACACACACACACACACACACACACACACACACACACACACACACACACACACACACACAGACTGTCTCCAGAGTGTGTGCTGGACAAAATCTAAAGTCAAGCATGAATACAGAGGGTGACAGGCCAATTATCAGATGTACTCTTCGTTCTGCATCCCCACCTCTGAAGGGAAGCAGATGTGAGAATCCTGTCACTTTCACTCAAGCCAGTACAGTGACATGGCCCAACAACAAAAGGCACAGCCTTTACCAGGAATCGAGATGGACAGAGTTGTAAACCCTGTCTTGTCATACAGCTTTTTTTCTGGTGGGTTTTCACATTTCAAGCTTCAGAAGATATGATATAGTGCGGGGATGTTTGTCAAAAGTTGAAATGTGTCCGACTCCCCTCCCTCCTGAAGTTTCAATTGGGAATTGCATTCCTTCCTATCGATGCTGTGGTTTCTGTGGAAACCTCATAATGTTTTTGTGATAATATGAGACTGTCATTTGTGGTGTGCAACATTATAACTTCTCTCTCCATTTTAGGAATCGTGCAGCATGAACTGAAGCAACTACTGAGGTTTGATGAGCTTGAAAAGACTTGTTATAACTGAAGAGCATCTATTTGCTTCCTAGGTAAACATAGTTCCTGCATGTGTCAGAGCCTTGACCAAGATGCTGTACTGTCCATACTGCCGCGGTATGCCTGGGCTGAAACCCTGTCACAACTACTGTCACAACGTTATGAGGGGCTGTCTAGCAAACCAGGCAGACCTAGATGCTGAGTGGAACCTCTTCATTGGTAAGATTCAAATCGAGTGCCCTTGCACCTGTTCTCCTCCTTTTGTCTTCTCAGGTCTGTCTGTCTGTCTGTCTGTCTGTCTGTCTGTCTGTCTGTCTGTCTGTCTGTCTGTCTGTCTGTCTGTCTGTCTGTCTGTCTGTCTGTCTGTCTGTCTGTCTGTCTGTCTGTCTGTCTGTCTGTCTGTCTGTCTGCAAACTTTTACTTCTAAGTCTGCATGTTTCCTTTTCCAAGGCCGCATTTTTGAATAGTGTTGGTGGGAATTCAGTAGGATGTGCTGTGTTAGATTCAGCTTTAAAGGATTTACAGAGACAAAACTGAAATCTTATTTGTGCTGCAACCATTTCTTCTTCTTTTTTTTCTGTCTGAAATGTTGTTTGCTATTGCTAGAACCCTGGCATAGTGCTTAAAGCTCTGGTCCCTGCTGTTTGGGATTGATAAAGGAGCGCAGATCCTAGGCAAACACATTTTCTATAGTGTTTCCAGCTGAGCTTGGTGAGTAATATAGCACTTCAGTTCAGCTGTAAGTAGCTGGCTGCTGTAAGCCCTCCTCTTAAATGGATACCAAGGAGGCGCATAGAGTCTTCCCTCTGGATCTTTTGTAGGCCAATGCTTTATTTGTTATGTACCCCAATCCCATCCTCCCACCCACACTAACAGATTTTTTTTTAAAATGGGGCAACATTATTTTTGAAGAGACATCCCTGAAGACTGTGTGTCAAGTGAACTGCACTTCTAAGCTTTTGGCTGTTTTGTGACAGGCCTGTCATTCGAGAAACCATCAGATGACGTACTGTTTGTTCTCTCCAATGGCACGTCTGAAGTCTCAGATCAACACGGGCCCCTGCGCACTGAATGAGATGTCTCACAGCTTTATGACATGTGTTAAAAAGTTAGTGTCTTGTTCGGTTGTGAAGAGGCAAATCTATTGCCGCAAAGGGACGATGTGCTTGACAGTAATGGGAAAAGCTGTTGTTGCAATAGAATGATGAATCTGGTTAGACCAAAACACCCTTGAGGTGCAGAAAAAGTGGATTTTTAATTTTGAATCTCTTTTTTTTTTGCCCAGACATGTTTTTTTTGTTTGTTTGTTTGTTTTTTTTTTCTTTTGGAAAGACAGTGTTGTTGAGAGTATTATAATTAGAAATGTAGAACCCAAGGGATGTTTATTTTCGCCCTGAAAGACTCGTTTTTGATGTCTGCTGACATTTTGTATTCATTATCTGTTGCTAAAGAACTTCAATTTGCTTACTATGCAGCTCACAAGAAATATTGATTTGCCTTTCAGAGACAACTTCTAAATGTATCACAGGTCAGTTCTCACCACTGAAGCACATCTTTGCATTATAGAAATTTATGGATTGAGCTCATACACACTCTGTCACTGTCATCCCTTCAAATCATCACTCATTAGAGTAGATTAGATTAGCGGCATAGCCTTCAATTTTTTTAGGAGCCCTCTATGACATCTACCTGTGGACTTTGCTTATGCTTAAATGTCACTATTGCTGCTATTGATTGGTAAGACCACAGGAGAAAGGAGACTCCTGGTTTTTTATGTTGAGTTGAAATTCCACAGCAAGAGAGAACAGAGAGAATGAGCTTTCTAAAACCATGCATCAGGGATATGTAGGTAATAGATTAACGTTTTTTTCTTCCTGTTTTTACTCAAAACAGACTAAAGAAGGAAAATACCTACATGTACTGTTAGGTATACTGCAGTAAATCAATCAAAGAGTAGTCAATCAACCGATTGTCAGCTTTCACTAATTGTTTGATCCGATATTTAGCTTTTTTATTATTATTATTATCAATTTCATTATTTTTGACCGATTCCTGATAACATTAATACATTTTAATGCAGCAGCCTGATCCGATTGGTTACACGTAATAATAATGTAACCTTTATTGATCCCCATGGGGGAAATTCCTTCTATGCATTTGACCCATCATATTCAAAGTTAACCTTAACTATACATACTAGGAGCAGTGGGCTGGCGTGGTGCAGCGCCCAGGGAGCAGTCAGGGGTTAAGGGCTTTGCTCAAGGGCCCACAGTGGTGGTGACTGGGACGAGCGGTTGCTCTCACTTTTCCACCTCAACCTCTTGCCAGTCCGGGGACTCGACCCGATTACAAGTTTGCTTCACAAACCACTAGGCCACCACTGCCCCTTGAAATAACCTGAAGGATAAATGTTGAAAAGTTCTCTTTTAATTAAACATATGTAAATCATAACAAACAAAGTGCATTTCAACTAAGTACTGTGTTGGAGTTATTCTAAATTCCGACACTACAATTTGCAGTTTTACTGCAAATGTATATTATTTCCAAATATTGATTATTGGTATCACTGATTACTATTAATCGATGTCCGTATTGGACAAAAAAAGAAGAAAAAAAAAACACTTTTGTTAATGCCTAATAATTGATAGAAATTAGAATAAAGTGAATTTCCAAACTTTTCTGCTTAATAATGGCATTCAGAATCAGAATCAGAATCCTTTTATTGTCATTGTGCATATGCTTCCATACACACAACGAAATTACAGTCGGAAGCCCTGGCTTTCAGCAAAAAGAAAAATGGCATAAAAATATAGACTTCCTTACTTCTTTCAAACATGTGGAAACAGTTGTGTTTAGCTTGCCATCTTCTATTATACCAATGCAACACTGAAATTCTTGGTTAATGGACAAGTGATTCCGTGTGCTACATTATTGGAAATCAGGGGTTGCTTTTCACATGTTTTCACAAATGTAAAATCTCTGTATAATACATCACTTTGCTTAAGCAAGTTAGAAACTCCATTCAGGTTAAAATGGACTAATTCTATGCTTGTAACAGTGCTACTAACAACCCATAATACAGTCCTCATGAGAAACTACATACACAATACATACTTACCTACCAACGTGCTTCATTTTCAAGCATTCATTTTTTATGATGGACATTACGATGAGACATTCCCAGAACTCTGCTCTGATACAAACTGGTTTACCAGTATGATTGAAGAAGAAATCATTCATATGAGTTGCATAACATAAGATAGAACTTTCTTAATCCCAAAGGAAATTCTTGCACTGCCTAGAAGTTACACCCAGGTTGCAAGAGTGGGAATCTTGCATGAAACCACTACACCAGCAGCATTATATATAATTGTGCTGTTTACTGTATGGGAATGTGAGCTGCAATTACAGTGAATTAAGGCAGAAAATAGGAAAGCAGTTTTCTTTGAAGCCAAGCAAATGTAACAGACTGGCTCAGTAACATTTTCTGCACTTTGAGTTGAATTGCTAGTTAATGATTGGCAGTGGCACAATGTGTCAGATGAGGTAAGCCTTGCTAATGGAGCGAGAGTGATGCTCGTCCAGGCTGTGCACATTAAGTCCTTGGCTCATTTCAAGCTCAATTCAGTTAATCTGTAGACCTGAGAAATGTGGTTAGAAATAATATCATTTGTAAGTCTTTTGATTTATCTTCTTTGCAGAGAGATATTTGTACAGAGCGTTGGAAATATCTTAGACTAACAAAGCTTTACTAAATGCCATTAGATTTGTCAGCCTAATGACATGAATATTAATAAACTTACTCAAAATGTGATTGAGACAAAATGTAAATATAATATAAATGTAGAATCTAAATAATCAGGTCCTGGCCAAATACTTTACAGCACTATAATATAACTAAATCCTTTAAGCCACTTTTTAATAAACATTGAGCATAACAGCAGCACACAATGAACTTAGTGTCGTTTTCCTGCTTCCTATTGAACATTTATTAAAAAAAAGTTCTAAAAGCATGATGACTTCAAGTCTCTCTCCTAACACTTAAAAGTCACATCACATGACTGATTTTCCCATTTTGTTGGGAAAATGAAGATCAGGATTCTATCTATCACTATTTTGCCACAGAAAAATATCTTCTGATGAAATTAAAGTAGGAGACAGATTGTGTTTCTTGCGTCTACTGAAAACGTGAAACAGGCATCAGATTTTACCAGCTTCCCTTCATCTGTGCATAAAAGTAAGAACATGACTGATTAAATGTACAGTATGAGATAAAGCACTGCAATCACTGTAATATTGAAATATTGACAGATGCCTCCTTTCCCATTCCAAAATAAATAAATGCTTGATGTACTGTAAATATTTAATAATTTAGTACTTCTTCTATAAAACACAGCATAATCATCCTAATGTATTGTGCAAATTCACACGTATTTATGTAATAATGTTTAAACATTTTGAAATACATTTTTCTCAATATTACACAGCAAAAGGCGATAAAATATGACTTTATAAATCCCCTATCGATATCACACACTGGTTTTTTGCATAATAACATGGGATGAAAATGAATAAGAACATAACAACAGAGCCTAATTTTAGTTATAAGCATGTCGAACCAGTGGAGCCAACTTGTTTCACTCTTAAATGAATGGGATTGCTCTAAATGCTTTACAAAGCTATTAAAACATCACTTAACATTAACAACGGGAGCCATAAGAATTTATGAGACACACTGTGACACCAAACAAATCAAGGAGGCTTACAAGCTGGGGATTTAAAGAAAATACTTGGCAATTCAACAAATTAAGGGCTGCCGGTTATTTTAATATATACATATAAACACAAGCAGTTTGAATATTAAGATGTCAGTATCACACTGTGGCTTTTACAAGCGTTGCTGGGGTGGGGACGACAAGCCACTGCTGTGCTTATTTTGAAATCTGTGTAACATTGAAACAATAATGACCTTGGTGAATACTTTGATGTAGCCTACATACAGTATGGCTATGCAGAAGAAGAGTGATTACAGCATCTATGCCATACATTTAAAGTTACAGTCACAGTACAGTAGTTTACACTTTGTAAAGGTTACTGTAATGACTTCATGCCTTTCATGCTGCAAAACAAAACAAAAAAATGGACTGGCAGTGAACAATGAGCATAAACCTGAGACAGGATATGATTTACCTGTTCGTACCTGTGCTGAGTGATTTTTAGACCACCTGATTTTCAGTGTGTGCGTGTGTGTCTGTGTGTGTGTTAAAATGTTCAGGGAAAAGAATTCATGGTGTGACCACTGGATGATACCAGACCATCAGTCACCTGCCATTGTGACAAATTTACCTAGCTCTGCATCATGACAGACACATCATTATCATTTTTCTTGTCAGCACCTTGTTAAAATACCCTCAGAGAGACAGAGAGAGAGAGAGAGAGTCAGAGAGAGAGAGAGAGAGAGAGACGAGGGGGACGCATGCTGTTATTCAAACACTACTGTAGTTTTTCAGGCTAACGCCACGATCAACGCTGTTCCTGACAGGCCAGTCACATCAGTGTAACATGATCGTTTTAGCTTTGTGTGGCCAAAACTAATGGCTGATATTAACTGACAGTTTGATAAACCCCCATCTCAAACAGCCATCTTCCAATCATAGCTTTGCAACTCTAACCAGGCATGGCAGGATTTCTCCATATCTCAAACCCTTTTAAACCCCAACCAGCTAGTTTAAAAGACTTTTGCTGAAATTCCACCATTTATCACAGCCGGCAACTGTAAAAACAGAAGGAATTGTAGGATTTTTAACTATTTATGATGATCCCTGAACTACTCATCTGTGGCTTGCCTTTCCATCTAAAAACTTAACAAAATCTTGTTAAGAAAAATTAGCTTAAAATTGTGATATTTTATCAAAGTCAATGTATTGTACAGGTCTCATTTAATAATTCACAAAAGATAAACTGTTTGGACTAACTAGATTCTGTAAAGCAGAGGAAATTCTGACATCTTTGGCACAACTGTGAAGCTATTATTTACTCATTATTATGTTTTATTATTTACTTTTCAGCTGAACTGCAGGCTGTGTTTACACAGAGCAGATAGCAAGCAAGTGTAGAAACAAATTAAATTATATGAATATGTATAGTGTGTAGAACCATTATGTTTGCTGCCAGTATTGGTAACAGCTGTGGGCACTTAAAATGTTGTACATGTTGATTCCATGCTTTATTTAAATTATGTAAAATAGATAATCAAAGAAATGCTTTTGATTTTTCATTTTATGTCATTTGTGTCATTATAACTGTGCCATACTGCACCAAAGATATGTTTGAGTTCTCTTTACTTCTAGTCATGTTTGTGCTGTTTCTATAGAGGTGCAGGACTTTATATTGCTTATATTGCAGTAAAATAAAAGAGCCCACAGTGGGTAAAAATGTGACAGGAGCGGAAAAAAAGAACATCCAATGGATTTGGATAGGTCACCTGTTAGTTAGCTCACAATAGCTGATATAAATCGTCTGATAACAGTTGTCTTTTGAGCAGACAAAACTGACAATCATCAGCTGGAGGCGGCTTTTGTTTGTCTCTGGCTTGTTGTTTCAAAAATTAGACAAAGAACTTCAAGTGGCGAATCCACCATCATTATCACTGAATGCACTAAGTGAGAAAGACTGACAGATGTAGCAACAGTGAAGCTGTATTCATATTTCAGCAGAAAAACAGGGGTGCACGTTGTTAGCTGCCGAAACTCCAGACGGCGCTGTACAAGGTAGTGTGACCTTCCCTGCAGTGACATATTGTTAGCAGTAGAATACGACATTTTAGAGTCACACTGTGTTTTTGTACCAAATGTGGGAGCTGCATCTGCTTGCTGTTACTAAGCTAAGGTTTTTTTTTCTTCTTGTCTGTTTATTAGTTAGGTAAGTGTAGAAATTCAAAAACAACAAAACAGAGATTTATTTTTTTCTTTTTCACCTAGTGGTCAACAGTGAGCGGCTGCACCCACTAAAATTCAACAAATTGAAACTTTTGGTGCATCCCCGCTCAGTACTGAGGAAGCATGGACCAAAGCTGTGTTTCCATGACAATGTGAATATACCTTAACAGACGGGTGGTTGGTGAATAGTCCATTTCATTTGAAATGGATTTACAGTAAATGTAATTAACTTGCAAGCTTGAAATGAGAAGTCATTGTTTTTCCTTACTGCGTGCACTGCGCTGAGCACACGGACACATTATTTCTTCTAATTAAGATATAGGCTTCAGTTATCCTCGCTGGACTCCTTTGACACCACAGTGTAAATGATCTGTATTGATTTTATTTGCTCATTTCTTTTTAATTGCACAGATTGAAATACAGATGGACACAGATATCTTGGTGGGGGGAAAAAATATTCAAGTTTACTAGACAGCGCAGCCTTCCAGATGTCTGCTGTGCTTGACTCTGGAAAGGCCGTGAAAAAAACTTACTATAAAACCCTACACTCAACATCAACATGCTTTAACTGAGTTTTTCAGTTAAACCTGAGATGTTTAACGCAGCCACACACAGGCTCTCAAACTGACCAAGTATCGAGCATGATGGTCTCTGTAAGAGACATGACAGGAACAAACAAGCCAGCTAGTGGGTTTCTGCCTGTCACAGAGCTGAAGGCTGGATGACTCACTTAGCCAAGTGGAAGTGATCTCCATATCCTCAGCATCATCAAGAACCACTGTCTTTTCTTTCTAATTGCTCCTGGCTGTGCAGAATCTGCAAAATGCTGCTTGTCTGTATCTCTGGCCAGAAAGCTCACACAGCTCAGCTTTCTATTTACAAGCATCACATGTTTTTTATAATATTCTGAGTTGCCACAGCTGATGGCCAGCTATGGTGTGTTTATTTAAATGTATAGCCTCCACACGCGCACAATTATTGTGCTAGGTTTTATCCTTGATTTTTATATATCTGGAAGATATATCGTTACTGTTGAGCATATTATTTATTATACATTTTAATGTTTTAGTCTCATCAACTTGTACATAGCTGAAGGAATAACTAGACGTTTTTTTGCCGGGAGACGAGATGATTGATGCCGCTCTCATGTAAAATGACAGTTTAGCAAACAGAATGAGTTATGTCTTGCAGCTGGAGCAGCGGAGAAAAGTGTTAATGCAAAAAGACATTAGAGTTCATGTTGCTCAACAGACATGGTATTCGAGCCTCCAGATGAGCTAAAGTAGTGCAGACATAGCTGAAAGCCAGTAAAACTGAAAAACATCCTATCAAGAATTATTTGTTAGTGCTGTTATTGAGCTACAATCCAGCTGTAAGTGCATGAGAGAATGCCTGTGGCGACTCCCCAAAGACAGGCAGATATGCTGGCGAGGTGGTGACTCTTTTGCAATTGATTTAGCTCTTGCAGCTGCACACAAGAAAAATGTTGCAGGAAACTGACTCTGACATATCTTAGCATAATAGTTTTGGCAGTGTTTGTGTTTAGATAGGAATGTTTAAGGTCCGTAAGCTTTATTAGCATGAACATGAGCTCTGTGCTGGTTTTCTTGCGGGTCAACAAAGGTGAGGAATGCAAGTTTGTGTGGTGTGAATGATGAACGATTGACTGGAATGAGCACCTAATTTCCTTTCTGTTTGTTTAACTGTCAAATGATAAGTGGGCCCCCGCTTATAAGCTAGGAAAAGCTTCTGGGGAGTCCCATTTTACAAAACATGAGGTTTATTGTATGGGAACACATTACTATCTATGTATATTATATTTGATTTGTTTTGTAAATAAATAAATAAGAAACATCTGCATGTCATTTTGAACTCCAGTATTTAAAATATTGCACACATATGTCTGTAGAATACTATTGCACAGGCATAATGTGTTTGTAATCTCTTTTTGCATGTCTGTATGTTTTCCTGCCCTTTAAGAGAAAGGTCAGTGAGCTCTGCGGTCTGTTGGGACAAACATTATTCCACAGTTTTAGTCTCTGTAGGGTTCTCATAGGGCACGGGATGCTTTAAAATCATCTGCAGGCCTCCTAGTTCTTATTTAATCATTGTAAAAGCACTACTCTCTGAATTTAACATCGCATCTCTGTACTACTGGACTGACAGTTTGTTGCAGGCACCCCCACAACTAGGAATCCTTTTGCTGCGCTAGTCCAAAAGAAATAAAAAGAGACAGCAGCAGCACATCAAAGAGCCATACTGTTGTATTTAGGTGACACATTCTCTCGCTGAACAAAGCCGGCGTAGTTTTTCTCTCAGCTTGTCAAAATGGCAAAGCATGTAAACAAGGAGCCGTGTCCTCGAGCATGTGCAGTGACGCCGTGATGTCTCTCTGACATGGAGCTACTCGCAAGATTGAAGATGCAGTTGCAGGGTTGTTTTTGTTATTCCAGAATAACCAAGTGTCCGCTGGCCACGTTTGCTGTGTCATGCAGAACTATAGTATGGTTTGCACACAAAACACTTGTTGTGAGGGAGCAAAACAATTTTTTAAGGGTGTTTATTGATTCTTAAAATGTAATTTCACATGGGGGATCCTATTCTTGAAACATAATGTCATGCAGAATTTCTCAGTTTATCGTCTATGCACAGATTCTTATGTCTCTTAATGACATGTATGTTCAGTTCATTAGAGTTTAGAGAAACAGATTTAATTCATGCACTGTTTTTATAACACTTTTTTGGTAACATTTGTCATGATGATTCCAGCATGTGGAGAAACCCGACCATTGGCAATGGAGTAATCAGCTGTCTCTGGCAGTTTATGAAGGGTGTCATCAACTTCTATTGTTGGATACACAGTGTTTGTGTGCATACATTTTCTCCTGTTTGCACTGGCAGATGGCGAAATTTACTCTTTCCATTTTCATCACTGTAACTCTGAATCATTGAGCAGGCTCATATTTATAGGCACTGGGTAGCAATTTTCTTTGCATTATGTTCATCATTTCCAGTACAGCAGAATTATCCTGCGATTCATTTATATCAGCGCTGGAAGGTCGATGATAACATCCTGCTAGCGAATGACCATTGGAAACATACAGCTAAGGCAAGTTCTCCGACCGGCTGCGTTTGAGTGATTTGAAAATGATTCTAAAAAGAGAATCACAGCTTTACTTCACATTTAAAATAAAATTATTCAACACCTTATTAAATGTTTTTGTCAGCCTCCTTGCTACTGAATAAAAAGACCATATCTGAAGCATAACCTGGTCAGTGATCTGCCTTTAAATCCCAAAGAACAGGTCACACAAGATGAATCTGAACACGCTTTAAGCCTGACTGGACCATTTCAGTACTCTGAATTTAAACGTTTGACTTGACACTCTCGTCTTCCTCTTGACTCCAGAGCAGTCATGCACATTTCTTTGCATGTATTTTTCTTTTTTTCATTTCACCTGGGCCAGTTTGGCTTATGTGGTGTGAAACAGTCCAATGTTTTCCACGGAAACCTGAAGGTGATCCCAGGACAAGCCAGTGAGCAAGAAGATAAATCGTTATTAACGACATCCATTCATATGTAGATTTTTTATTTTAGTAATTTGATTAATGTAGATGAATCTAAATAGAGCTTTCATCTATGCTACGCTTCAAAAATGTAATTTTATCTGTATCATATATCAAGAAAATCAGTAATGCGCCTGGATCAGTACATGTCAGTAAAATTATAAATGAAGTGAAGTCAGGCACTGACTCACTTTTTCTCATTGTTATTCTTGCCAGTATTTTGAAATATGTATTTTCCCTGCAATGGAAAGAAACCAGAGAGCATTCATTGTGCTTGTGTTCCTTGAAGTCTCCAGCTCTGCTCACCACATCCAAATTGTTTTGACTGTGCAATGACCAAAAGTAAAAGGAGTCAATTTGATCCACTGCTGAGATGAGAGACTCATAATAGAAATACCTGTTCAAGTTAATAAAATTCTTTTTTTTTTTAACTCTCGCTGATAATTAGGAATAGCCTCTATTTGTTTCTCAACTTGTTCACATCAAAGTTGTTGATTTGTCACAGATTTACATCAGAATGACCGTTGTATGCCCCAAGGGAGTCTGCAGGTAGTTTGGTTGGAGTCTCTCCAAATCCCTCTAGGTGAGAAAAAAGGGGGATTTTTTTCCATTAGAAAATAACAAGCATGCAGCCTGAAGCAAAAAAAAGAAAAAAGTTGGCACCATGCAGCCAGCAGTAAACAACCATGCCAATACAGCCCACTGTGTCAGTCAATGGATAGATGGATGAATAGTGGTAGAAATCAATTGTGCATTTGTTAATGCACAAAGCAAATTAATAATTTCATCATTACATGAAACTTATGCCAAGTCAACTAAAATCAATATTAGATAATGGCAGGGACAGAGAAGCATTTATAAAAACCACTTATTGAGAAAAATAAGTGGTCAACTTAGTGATAGGGAAATCTAAACATATGGAATAAAATACAGCAGAAATATAAATTAAAAGCAATTGATATGTGTATGTATAGTCTTGGAACCTTGAACTCAAAAGAGAAACTAAAGACTTTTTTTTGTCGTACGCACAAGCTGTTTTTTCCTCTATCCCCAGCTTGTTGATTTGCCCTGTGCCAAAATGACATGGTACAGGTTGTAGTGATGCCAATCCGTCAGCACGGCTGCAGTTTTAGTAAAAACAAGGGGTATGTTTTGCACAATCTGCTGGCTCAGAGCAGGTCAGTCCCCTTCTATAGTATTCATCTGGTGTAGACAAACTCATTTAATGTCCCTCAAATTACACAGCTCCCTCTATTCATGTTTTGCTCATCTTTCCACTTTCATTGCATGTGTTTTTTTCAAGCAGCTGATGTCGGATCGTGCTGACAAAAAAGTTGTTTTTCAGCTATTGAATTAAAGCTAGACAGTCAGACTCCAGATAAATGAATGTGTCTTACAAAATACTGAAGGCCTTTCTTTTATTCTGTTGAGTCTCTTTACAGCTGAAAAGGCACAAGGTGCCCGTTCCATCCACAGTGTCTGTCATGAAGTGACAATTTCACATGGCAGATCTGCAGGTCAAATCTTGTGCATTAAGCACTAGATTGTTGCAAAAAAAAAAAGGAGAACTCTGTGCTATATACGCATCAGACTTAATAACCAAATATTTTGTAGTTTCTACTGCAGAGTCAGTGGTATGTTGGAATAAAAAAGGTTAATACACTTTCATGAAAAATCATGCACCAATTCAACTTTTTTCAGTACTAATAGCTTCCTGAGCAATGTCCATTCACGCCAGTCCCAGTATTACTGGGTAACCAAGGCGACTACTGCATTTGTCATCTGCTTTTTGACAAAATAGCTCCTGAGCATTTTAATTCCATCAAAGATAGACATGTGGCTGCCATGAGCAATGTAATAAAGAGTGTTACATTTATTTTTTACATTGGTGCTCCTAGAAACAGAAGTCTTGTTTCAAAAACCCCAATTTATTCGTGTATCACATTTATGTTGCAGGATGACAGTTATGCAGGCAAATACAATAATTACTGTCCTCATGCATTTCAATTCTGTGCATTTTTGCATGTAAAACACTCGGATGTAATTAAATAAAACCTATTTCAAAATCAAAGAACAACCTGAGAGCACTAAACTGCATTTTAAAACATACCTTTGTTTTATTTTGTATGTTTATTCATCTGTTCTTGGCAGATTGCTGTTGTATTCATACATTCATATCTGAGCTCTGAGGGTCCCAGACAATTATATGTTCCCTCTGAGGTAAACTCCTTTTCAGAGCATCATGTGTTTTAAACAGGATGTAAGTATTGAATGTGCCTGGCCCTGATTTTCATGACTTACAACATGCTTACCTATAATGTATGATGATGTATTCTTCCCACAAAATAGCTAAGTACACAACAAAAATACCAAAAGTGTGTTTGGCACACCCCTGGTGCACAGAACAAGACTATAATCTGAGTCATACTGCAGATTTCACAAAAAAAACAAAAAACCTTTGTATTTGTGTTACGAGTTTCTACAAAGGGGCAGCTATGAGATTTTTTTTCTTTCTTTTTAATCAATATTAAAAAAAAAATTCAGCTGTTGTTAGAGGTGTAGGAATCCTGTAATGGTTTCCAGTGACAGAATAGCGGCTTTGTGCTTTCAAATTGTCTGCATAGTTCGTGATTGTTCAGTGGAATTCAGTGGAAAAATTTCATCCTAGGAAAATGAGGTAACAAACTCCATCTCAGCCCACTAAAACTGACAAACACGGTCCAAGACAAGTATCACAAGACAGTTTTGATTACATGGTTGCCAATAATTTATGCAATAAAGGTGGTGCGACTTAAGCATGGACTGAAACGGCAGTCAGTGCCATGTAATTTGTTATTTTCCTCCTTATGATTTATGGCTTTTAGAACATTCATCTTTAAGATGCCTTCCATCACCACTCCATCTTTTTTTGTTGTTGTTGTAATATTTATTCATTAATTCTTTTTTATTAAAGCTTCCATGTATGTGACATTATTTCAGAAGCTATTTAAGCATGTAGAAGTTCTCATAGCAATTCATATGGCTGACTCATACTCACAATCCATCAAATATTCATTACGCTATAAGAAAAATAGGTTGTCAGAACTCCACTGAGGATATCATTTAGGTCTTTGGGTCTTTTATGGAATGAGTAACAGAATTGCTGCCAATTTCCCCTCTACTCTCACTAAATTCCACGGAGGCTTTTTTTTTTTTTTTTTTTTTTTTTTTTTTTTGCAGAAGCATTAGAGCAGTACTCTGCTAAACATAGGCAGCTGAAGACTTCACAGGACTCGGGTTGGCCCACTGCAATGACCTCCACCCAGCTCCTGATGGAAATCTAACCAAGCATCACGCCCAATTTGAGACTCCACAGTAAACAAACAGGAGTGCTCTTCAAAGGCACAGCCACTAACAGACCAAAGAGGGGAGTCTATCTGTGGCTCTATTCACTCGGTACACTTTAAAAGCACAGACCCGACATATACAACCTAACCTATGGACATGTTTATTTGGATGAAGAAGATATTTATAGTACATTACGTGTATTTTCAATAAGATGTATAAAATTCTGTACATAGTAAAATTTCACAGTGGCAGATTTTTTGAGCTTGGACTGTTGGGAGGACTTGGAGCTCAGCTTGGCAATGCACGGTCTTTGAATTTTTTTCATTGTATGCTTTTATATAAATTACATAAATTGAATTATAGTAAACAAGAGCATGTTTTACCCCGTTTTTTGTATCCTTAAAAAACTGATGTTCCAGTGGTAGCCAGGAAAAAGTGCATTTTTTAATATTCATTTTAGAATTTTAGGGGCAATAACATATGCAAATTTAACAATAATTTGAATAGAAAAGTGTACCATTCTTCAATTGTGGCCAAAATCTGATTAGAAGCATCTGAGATACTGCCATGACCTGTAATTAAACTGGCTGTTAGTCAGATTTCTTTTCTTGAAGCACACCCAAAGTGTCATTAGACAAACTGCACACACATCAGATTAAAAACAACGTATTGACTGCGACATAAGATGAAACAGTTTAAATTAATGAAGATTTTGCAGAGGGTTAATGCAGTAGCAAATAAAAAAAGTAGTAAACAAGGGGAAATACATGTTTCCAGAACTTTAACACAAGTTTTGAAAGGTAAATGGAAAAAAATAGAAATAATGCAAAGTGCTACATTAATATTGCAAATATTTACTATTAATTTGTCTATACCTTTTTTTACCTAACAATTTTATTTTATTATCGAAGAAGTCTAGCTTGTCATCATTAGGAACTTTGACTTTTATGCTCTCATGATTTATGATTATTAAACTTTTGACACACTTAGAAATATTACCAGTATTAATAAAATACTCTGATCCTTTGTGATACTTTGTGAATTCAGCTTTTTTTTTTAGTAAAGATATCTGTTTTTACTGAAATATAAGAGCTATATCTTTCAATATACTGTATCTACTTGTGTGTGATGAGGCTGACTTGCAGTACAGCCGCTGCAGAACTCTGCTAGACCGAAACTGGAGCCCTGGATAATATTACAACTTCATTCATTTATTGTCAGCAGGTTTGTGATTAAATCGTTATGTTTTTAATTTACCCCTCTTTAAACAGGCTACTGCTCTCTCCTCTGTACTCACCTGTCCTCTAAATCACTCCTCTTAGTCAAGCGGGTAAGCTTAATATCCTGCCCTGTCAATTGCCACTGAGAGGAGGGAGACTTTATGTTTCTTCGGTCTCATGACAGGTACTCTGCAATACCAGCCTGAAGGCAGGAGCTAAACACATTCTGCAGCGGCTGCTCAGGACAGTCTTGAATGGTATTGGCTTTCCGCTGGCGTGTTACACTGTAATTGTAAGAGCAATACCTGACTTACCCCAATGATCTTATTTGTCAATTTTACAAGCTCCTAAGCTTTTCTTACAGAGCAAGTTCAAGTTTCCATATGAGGCTGCAATGCACAATATTAAAACATATTTTACTGAGTTCAAACTCAGTACAAGTTGTGTACAGCAGCCACTGCAGTATTAAATGTGCAGCTTGAGGTACTTAAATGTTTGTGTTCCCTCTCCTACAAAAATCAGTAAGGACTGGTTTTCTTAGACACAATATAGGGCTGCCAATTAGGGCCAAAATAATAATCACAGTTATTTTGATCAGTGTTGAGATTGCGATTATTTATCACAATTTTCAATTCATTTTAAATATATCTTTGCAAATTTGCAATTAAATAAACAGAACACCTATTTGACTTCCATGTTGGTCCAAATGCTTTAACATATATGCAACCACATTTTTGCATCAAAATGAGACTTAAAATAAAATTGTCCTTCACCTGAATTCAGTCCATTCTCTACACGCAAAATACACTGAACATAAAGATAAATACAGCATGCAAATGGATATCTTTTCTGATCTTCACAGTTTTGTTAATTTGCAGATAATAGTAAACTAACATAATTTAAAGAAAAGACATGTTAAGAGCAGTGATTGGGAGTAACGCCGTTAAAATAAACGCCGTTACTAACGCCGTTACTTTTTTTAGTAACGGGTAATCTAACTAATTACTATTTCCATCGTTACAACGCCGTTACCGTTACCGACAATTAAATGAGGTGCGTTATAAACTAAAGCTCCTCATTGAAGTCATCCGACTTTGCTCTCAGCCACAGGAGCTGCAAGACTGTTTTTTTCTTTGGTGAGGGAGGAGGCGGGACAACCGCACAAGTGATGATGATTGGCTAAGGTAGCGTAAGCTTTCATGCTAAACCAATCACAGGCAGTGTTTCGTTTACACACAAACCACACACGCATACAGCGGTCCCACACAGCCAAACTAGCAAAGGTAAAGCTGCAGCAATGGCGAGTCTGAAGAGCAAGTTGGCGTTTTCAAAATGGAAGTACAGACACTACGATTTCGGACAAAGCAGGAGAAATGTCACTTTCATGTTACAACCTTGAGCTTGTTGAACAAGTGGTGTGATAAATGACTTGCTGGCTTTCACACATTCGTGTAGTTTCTCATCCTGTGAGAGGATCGCTTGCTCGCTGACACATGGAGCTGCCGGTAGCCCCGCCCATTGGAAACGTCATGTGGACTAAACCACTTTGAGAAATAGGGGGGTCATAATCTTTCAACAAGTAAAAACAAAAGTTTTTAC
>OMNN01014471.1:2057-20524 GCA_900302755.1 Chromis chromis
GGGGTCAAGAATATTAGAAACACATTTTATTATGATACAAACCCTTACAACACCCTTACTTATAAAGACCTCAAGTCGTATTCATAAATAGTAATAAAACTATCCTTTATAAGACTGAATATATGGCAGAGCTATAATCTGCACACTGGATGCATTAGATTAGGTAACCGTAGGTGTCCTAGGAATTTATATTACAATGTGGCAAATTAATGTAATACCCCACAAAACTAATCTAATTCATGTTTAATACAATTGACTTTGTTTTTTATGTTTACATCAGACAGAATTCCTCACGAATGTAAAAGAAATATCTTAAGAATTATTATTATTTTGGTAAGCAATAATATAATATCCTCATATAATCACAATATGAAAGCTGAAACATTGATATATCAATACATTTATGTAAAGCTCTATTATGTTTCAGTTATCAGTGCTAAGTAATAGTGCA
This sequence comes from Chromis chromis, assembly GCA_900302755.1. NCBI lineage: Eukaryota > Metazoa > Chordata > Actinopteri > Pomacentridae > Chromis > Chromis chromis. Next base: position 2,509 of record OMNN01014471.1, read on the forward strand.
GTGAATCGGTAAACTTATGGATAGTCCTAAGAATGTTTATTTAAGTGCCTCAGGCTTGTTCCCTGTCTTATGCCATTTGTCCCCATCTGTGCTACATACAATTCCACTGAAAAGACAAGTCATGTCTCAGAGACACACGAGCAGCAACGAGAGTGTTGGCAACAGTGTTTGGAGGGCAGGCCAGTCAGGGCCACACTGCTCCCAGTGACTGGCTGTAGCACATCCAGAGAGCTTGTCCCAATACTATCTGACAAGCCTTTGCTGGCATAGCCCGGCATGCCCGCCCCAGCAGTGGGCCTGCCCAGGTCAGCACTTTACATCAGGGTTGAGTAGGCAGACATGTAGACAGGGCTCATGCACGCAGCTGGACTGCCACCAGAACCCATCAGGGGCTACATAAGAGGCTGGAATAAGAATGTCTGGCCTCTAAGGTGGAATTTGTAAGTAGTAAAAGGGAACAGGCACTGATTTACACAGATTAAGCTCAAAATTGGAGACTGAAGGAGTGGCCCCATGACAGGAATGTGTTGTTTGTGACCTGCCTGTCCTCTCAGAATTAATTATTTTAACAAGGAGCTTGTTGCAGTTAGCCAGGAGTGAGGAGAATTGGGGCCTCATTGCTGATGTTGAATGACAACAAAAATAGATGCAGATAAATGAGACAAAGATTGAAGGATCATACATTGAATGAACTGACTGAAGAGGCAGAGTTGTTTACAGAATAATCTCTTGGGCAAGTCATTTTCACCTTTAGCCTTGTTTTCTGTAACTTATTTCCTAGCCCTGCTGTACCGATGTTGTTAATGAGCTATGATTCTGTAGAGGGATTCTGACACTAGAGAGAACGTTATATTCCAGCTCTGATCATCTGATGGCAAACAGTGGAAAAATGGATCAAAATGGGAGAGAAGACAGGAGTGTGTAATATATTGTGAATAAACCAATAATTCATTTGGCTTTTTTTTTTTTTGCATGTCTAACCCTCATGTTGTTGTGAATGAGTCAAAGCCCTGTTGGTTGTAGGCTCACTGCACAAACCAAGTACAACATCTAATGACCTAACAGGTTTATAGAGTTAAGACGCTCGCTTTGACTGAGCTGATAATGTTGGTGGTGCATTTTAATGGGCTCTGGCTATTAGAAAGGGCTCTGCAATGGTCTTCTAGGTATGAGGAAATGTATGTTGGATATAAATGCTTGGGAATGTTAATTATGTGTAAGTAGGAATGTTTTTGTTTGGCTGTATTTGTGTGGAACAAATTGCATCTGATGTAAGTTTTCTATCAATCATGTTGTCAAACAAACAAAAATACATTCAGCCACAAACACCTGTTTCTTATAGAGAATGCCCTTCTTTGTTATTATCCTGGTGATCTAGTTACAGCACCTCATTTTACCCTGCAGTCTCTTTCACATGAGTCACAGAAATATTCACTGCGGAAAAAGGAAGGGAAGCAGCTGAATGGAAGGCAAATAAAGGGAAAGCAGCTGAGGAATGACAGTCCTTGGACACACATGTTATCATACTACAGGTCCATTGCCTATTTAATGATTTAATGAGTGTACAAACATGAGTCCAAAGTTCACCCACATCTACTGATGTGCTTGTTTGCTGAGAACTTGTCAGTTTCTGCTGACTCACAGCTGGCTTGTGGTGACCTCTAGAGGATGCTGAGGGTAAATAAATGGTAACGATGCAGCAGATAGAGGCAATATATGTTCTGCAGTAAGCAGTGCCCTGCTAGAGCAGTAGAAATGTTAGTGTCCATCATTATTGTGTTAGCTAAAATTGATTAATGCTTTCCGAGCTCGATGGACCTCAGCTGCTCTTTATTTTTCTCCCATGTGACTGCCGCAGAGTGCTCACCTGGCAGTGATAGATGCCCTGATGGTCGTGGGAGCCATGGAGACGGTGACTGCGGTGAAGACATGTGGCTCTGCTGAGCTGGGCGGAGCTTCTAGCTGGGAGGATGCTCTGCTTCACTGGGTTAAAGGGGTAAGCTGCAGGCCGGAGAGAAACAATCCCTGTTTCAAGCACACATCTTGTATTCTGTCAGAAATGACTCATTGTTCAGACTAGTCCAAAGTCCTCTGTTGTAGATGACTTGGTGTTTATTTAGCTTTAGAAATTAAGATACTGCAGTTCTTTAATTGACCATGTCTTATTACATTCGTGTATGTTTTGCTGTCTGAACACTACAAATCCTTAATCAGTGTGTTAACCATTTTGTCCTCTTACCATTTCCTCAGTTAAACCAGAAGCTGAGAGAACAAACTGAAGGAGCCGAGAATGACTCGTCCCAGACCATTACAGAGCCCCAACCTGTTCAACCCTCTGTGAGTATTTTTATTCTTGTTACACACAATTATATCCAAAGACACTTCATAATCCGCGTGGGATTATGCACTCAGGGCTCCATTTTCCTGAAACAGGGCACAGATGCAAATACAAGCAAAATCCCCAGGCACAAACATAAATGGGCGTGACCAGCAATTTTGGTAACCACAGTTGCTGTTGCAAACCAGGCGGAGTCAGGTGCAGCTTTGTGCAACATTTTAGAGAGGCTCTGTGGGGAGTAATGGTAGGAAGAATACTGAATCATCAGGTGGAGTCAGGGTGAGCTTCAGTAATGATCAGTCACATGTGCTCCTCTGAACCCCTTCAAAAGCCACCGCTAATGAAATCGAAGAAAAGAGTCTGAGGTCTCTGGAAGTCCACCATGAAGCATCTAAATACCAAAATAAAGAATACACAACAACCTAAATATTCATATCTATTACCTTACATATGCTGGTCGACTGAACAGACAGCTGATGTTTATTGGTGCCTCAGTGGCAGGAATATTGACACTGCTGGTTATGTTGTGCAAACAGTTAATGTTACTAATCAATACATTTAAACTGAATGATTCCTCTCCTCCTCTGCACGTTTGAAAAGACCTGTATATGTCTTAAAGTCCAATAAAACAAGTCTGTTAGAAAAAATCTGCTTTTATTCATCCTACATCTTTTCTGAAGGTTTAAATAATCAAAATAAATGAAGGTATCCTCACCATGCCAGTTGTGCATAAAGTATGGAAGCTTTAGGAAAGGTGCGAGCGTTATCCTCAGCTATCCAGTTGGTCTGAGAAGACAGAAACACCAGTGAACATGATCTAGCCTTGGTCTTTACTCACCATCAGTAGCTCTGGGACTGCATTTAATCATATTTAAATGCAGTCTAGTTCTTATATAACACATAGAGTCTGGTCCAAAATGGACTTAAAAATAATTGCAGCTTTGTTGGACCCCTGCAGGACTGTGCTGTGAGGAGAAGAAAGGGCCCTCACTATGTAGTTCATACAGCTCATATTATTGCATTTTCTGCTATTGCAGTCGTTTTCTAACTCTTACCCCACCAGGTTTACAAGTACTGTTTGACATAAGGGCAGCGTCATTGCTTTGTCAACAAGGCTGGCGTGCCATTTCAAGAAAGGACTATCATCACAACCCTTTCTCTTGTTTGTCTAGATCCTCCACTGTAGGCTTAATACCTCTCCTTGTGCTCCTGTTCTCCATTTCCTGTCTTTCTCTATTTTCTGTCCCTCCTCTCTAACAGTGTCCTACTCGCTGGTACTGGAAACTTGTTCCTGTAAGTTCTTTCCTTTCCTCTGCTTCCTCCCCCTGTCCCTCCATCCCTCCAGTGTCTTCATCAAATTTATCAGCAAATAGCTGATGGTCAGGTGTGTTTTATCCCCATAAGCTGGTGTGAGAATGCATCATGCATCATATCCTAATCTGCATTAAGTTGCACCTAACAGCATAAATGCGATGCAGTGGGGCAGGACACAGGCTCGAAAGGCATTGTTTGTGAGCACATGAGTGGTGCATGAATCACAGCCTGTATCAAGCAGGCCTTTGAAACTGCCATGTACAACTGGTTCCTCTGGTGTGTGACAGAGGTGTGTGTGTGTGTGTTCTTGAATGGCTACGGGGGTTAACGGAGACGGGCTTCTAGTCAGCTGGGCCCTGCTGACAGTGGGCCGTTTGTCTGTATACTGCAGTTGTACCTGGTTCTTTTTTCTATTTGCCTCCTGAGACCATCGCTTGACCCATTTTCTCTTGACAAAACCTTCCTTCTTTCTGTTCTTATTCACTCACTTTCTTTGCATCTACCATTGGTTCACCTATGCTTTCTCCTTTTCACATGGTCTAGGCATGACCTTTATTTGCCCTCTTTGTCACATTCCTGCTAGATTTGAGTTTCAACATTTTCTGTTGTGTATCACTGCGTGTGTATACTTAAAACCCTTGACTTTGATGATTGTGATGATAACATTTACTAATATGTCAAATATTGAAAAGTATTATTAGGGTCACACTGCAGTAATTGATTGTTTTACTTGTTTTTTTGTTGTTGTTTGCTTCTTTTTTTTATAGCTCCGCTACAGGAAGGATAAAATTCAGTCCAAAATAAAGCCCATCTTTCCAGTAGTAAATGAAGTAAAAGACCTTTCCAGTGGTTGTGCCATTGCTGCCGTCATACATTACTATTGCCCTGGCCTGCTGAGACTTGAAGGTACTAACAAACATTGTCACCATTTACTGCACAAATAGAATCTTAGTATTTGTGTTGATTATGTCAGTTTAACACTTTTCCCCCCCTCTCTGTAAGATGTTTGTATGAAGGATTCCATGTCTGCGCCAGACAGTCTGTATAACCTGCAGTTCATCCGTGAATTCTGTGACAGCTGTCTGAAGAGCTGCTGTCACTTGGCACTGGAGGACATGCTTTACACACCACAGGAGCTTCAGGTACTTTCACATCACAGATCATTAGTCGACCTCATTGCACATTAACAACATGCGGTGTACTGCATTGTCTTCTTCATGTCTCATCTATTCCGTTTGATTTGTTTAGCTCAACTTGCTGAGCTTCCTGTCAGAACTGCTTAACTGGTTTGAAGTACGAAGGCCAGAATTTGTTCAGCCAATAGACACGCTAGGTAGGTGTTACCAGTTTGTGCTCCTTAAATATTTCCTTTGAGATCACAATATTTATTTCCTGTTACATAGTCTGATTGGGAGTTTCTTCTTTCTCAGATGGATCTACACCAGTAACACCAAGTAGCTTGAGTGGGAGCAGGTACAGATGCTTTCTGAATGTGATTTTGCTCTTGTAGTAATCTGACGTTATTTGAATGCAACGCTTTAACTGTCATTTTATTTTCCCACTTTACAGTACCTCCCCCTCTATCTTCAAGAAGCCTTTCCTCCCCATTTCCTCCCCTGCGTCAGGTAAGATTAAGACTGTGCCGTGCCATCATAACATCAAGTTACAGAATCATTGTACAATCTGGTTCACCTATTTCCCTCAATCCTTGTGTGTCTTTTAGTTGTGTTTTGTACTGTTCTGTTTTCTTAATTTTATGGGTATTTTGAACTTTTTGTACACATTTTTCCTTTCATTGGTGTATTGTTTGGTTGATTTGTGCATCCCTGTGTGGTTTGCATGCCTTTACATGTCTGTGTGTGTCCCATTGTACTCAGGATCTTTGACTCAGTCTACCTCAATGTCTCATATAGAAGGAGTTGGAAAGACATGGAGCAAGAAACCTCTCAGGTATAACCCATATATACAGTAACATTTAAACACTGTTTTTTAAACGTTTTTATTGTACTCATACTCACTTTTTTCTTTCTTAGCCGGCCCTTGTCAGCAGTATCCTTTAGCATTCCTTTTGGCTTGGACAGCGACGTGGACATTGTGATGGGCAACCCTGTGATAACCCGCTCTGTGAGCTCAGATCAACTCATCCCAGTAGGCCAAAACATGACCCGAGTGCCCTACACCCCACCTGAAGACCTCAGCCATTTGCTTAGCAAACCCCCTGGACCCAACGGCCCACAGAGAGCATCGTGGTCCACCCAGACTCCCAGTGTTCCAAGGCTGGCAGAGGAGAATGGCCTCGGGACAAGTGAAACAGGAGAGCTGCCTACCATTGAAGAGGCTCTCCAAATTATTCACAACGAAAGCAAGATGGAGCCTCGTTTACACCCTGATGGTGCTCCTGATGGCTTCTACCTCCACTCTCCTGATGACCCTGCTAGCTCTAGATATAACAACAACTTGGCCCCCATTAGCTGCTCTGCTCCATCACGCTCAGGAATGATGTACCGGCCTATGGGAGAGTCCAGAGAGCCTGCTCGCACCAGAAATACCTCTGAATGTTCACGAGATGATGACTCAGTCTTGAGAGATGGCAGCGTGGATTCAGATGCATCAGAAGACCTACCTAAGGCCCACTCCACTCCATCTACACCTGCTGCTAGTGCACAGTCTGCTAGAGGCCATGGTAAAGAGGTGGCTGATAGTGGGGTGAAGATGACCAGCTTTGCAGAACGCAAAAAGAAACAGGTTACTGATTCTCCAAAAGCCAGTGACCCGTCTTCTCCGCAGATGACTACGTGTGCACAGAAGTCTGAAGAAAGCCCCAACAAGAGCCCACAACTCAATAATGATATGTCCGAGCTGGGGGCTCGGCTTGAAGAAAAGCGCAAAGCTATTGAAGCTCAGAAGAAACGCATTGAAGCCATTTTTGCAAAGCATCGGCAAAGACTAGGGAAGAGTGCCTTTCTGCAGTTAAAGAAGGAGCAGCGTGACGATGAAGGTGAGGGGAAAGGAGGGGATGGTCAGGTCAGCACCTCATCCACAGAAGAAGACCTGTCTCGCTTGACACTGGAAGAAAGACTAGCTCGAATGGAGGAGGAAGAGCAGCAGGAACAAGAAGAACAGCGCACCTCAGTGGAGGATGAGGGCAATGTTAAGAGAGAACTTGCACTCAACAAAGCAGTTGGTCTGTCCAAAGAAAAAGCAGGCACACCAGGAGAGAAGCCCTCGGGGACACCTGGTGAGAAAATGGTAGCTCCTTTAGGGGATTATAACAATGCTGTGTCCAAGCTGACTGCAGCTCTTAGCTCCCTGCAAAGTGACATGCAGCGGCTGACTGAGCAGCAGAATCAGCTCGTCAAGAAAAAAGCTGTATCTTCCAGCAACAAATCCTGGGTTATTCCAGCCAGCCCTAAGACCTCCACCCCAGCCCCTCCTTCTGCACGCTTGTCTCGAGAATCCACACGAGACTTGAATTCAGCCGCCTCCTCTCCTTCACCATCCCGCAAAATCACAAACCATACCACTCCTCCAAAATCTCCTCAAGTCCATCGAAGAGCCCACTCTGTACCCCCTAAAAGCCCCAAACACGGTCGTCCATTGGACATTAAGGTCCCAACCCTGTCGAGGGTTCTCACCCCACCTCAAAACGTGGACCGCATCCCCCATCTTCGCCGTGTAAATCCCTGGCAATCCCAAGTCCAGACCTCATCCTCATTCTCTATTGGTGACTCTGAGAGCCTAAATGAGCTGCGCTCATCAGGACCGACTCCTGTCTCCACGCCTACACTAACCCCTGCACCAACACCTATACCAACACCTATAGCTACTCCTATACCCCAACTCCCCGTCCTGTTGCCGATGACGCCCTGTCAGAGGTCGGCTCCAATGATGGACATAGTATATTTAGCATGGACCTCGAGGTCGGGCCCTTGCATGGTCCTTTGGCTAAGAAGGAGGGTCTTGCAGGAGGGGGCTCCAGCTCTGGTGCCCCATCGGAGTGCTCCTTTGAGAGTGATGCCCCTGCAGGGATGTTAAATGGCAAACGCAGTAGCCTGATAGAAATCTCACTGTCTGCCTTGCGAGGAGATGGGGAGGAGGATGACCAAATGCCTGACACTTTCTCTGACTCAATGAGTGACCGCACAGAGCCAGAGGCAAAAGCAGGACTTGGTTTCTTTTTCAAGGTTGGTGACTCATTATTACTGTATGTGCCATTTAAAAAAAGGGGGATTTTACAAGACTGGTGCATTCATGTTTTTTTTTTTTCTGTCTTTATTATTAGGATGACAAAGATCGACCGGAGGATGAGATGGCCCAGCGAAGAGCAGCTTTACTAGAGAAACAACAGAAGAGAGCAGAAGAGATAAAAAGACGCAAACTTGAGCAGGAGAAAGAAAAAGAATCAAAGTAAGATTCATCTTCTTTCAAATACCTGTATTCATAACCAAATTTAAATCTCAGCTTTGACTGTCTTTCATTTTATTTGGTCAGGCTTCAGTTTTCTTGTGTTTATAATTGTTTTTGAAATGTCACACATTCAAAGTTTTACACAGCATCTCCTTGTGCTTTTAGCAAGCCCCAGTGGATGATCATCGAAGGCTGGGGAAGTAAGAGTGAGGACAGACCCCAAACCCCAGGCACCCCTCCAGCATCACACACCCCAGTAGAGGGGACTCCCCAACGCAGAGGAGACTTCACTAGGCAGGAATATGAGCGGAGACATCAGCTGAAGATCATGGAAGACTTGGACAAGGTGCTGAGGCAAAAACCCACCACAGTCCGTGGTGTTAAGAAGCAGAGACCCAAGACTGTGTTCAGAGATGACTCTGTCCTCTCTCATAGCCCTGTCAAGGGCTTCATGGGTAAACAGTTCTGACTTTTACCATCAAAATTCTCTGTCTTTATATGTCCTTATCTTACACTCAAGTGTATTTGGTATGTCATTATCATTTATTTTTGCTTTCTTCTTTTCCTCACTGTAGGCACTAGGCTGAACAAGGTGTACTCCCACTCAACCATGAATCTGTCCTCCATGGCTAATGACACTGGAGGCCTGACTATCAGGAAGTCTCCCAGGTAACCTGCATAGTGATGATGGCGTGCATTTTCTTAAGAAATGCTTGGAAAGTGGGGGGCACATAATTCAGCCTATTCAGAGCTATGATTCACAGGAGTACAATGAAGAAGAATTACTTTAATTAGAGTATTGAGAGTATTGATATCACAGTTGTCAGTATGTGTGACTGTGTTTATGCATCATTTTATACCAACTACAGGTAGTATGTTACCTGTTTTCAGTGTTGTCAGGTGCAAAGGTGCATGTAACATACAACATGAAAACACAGCCTCAAGGTCTGTAAACTGACTTTTCTCACAAAACTCTTTTGATTCTCTGCAGCCGTTCACACTCCCCTTCCCGGTCTCGGCTAATGTCACCAGGACGAATGAGTGCTCAGAATGGAGAGAAAGACTGGGAAAATGGCTCCACCATTTCCTCCCCTGCCTCAATCCCAGAATACACAGGTCAGTGATATGTCCCTTACTAAGAGATTATAAATATTAAGCCAGTAAGCATTGTTTTGTTTGATTTTTGATATATGGAAATGTTGTGTCTTGCAGGCCCAAAGCTATACAAGGAGCCTAGCTTTAAGTCCAACAAGTTCATCATCCATAATGCTATCACTCGCTGCTGCCTGGCTGGCAAGGTCAACGAACCACAGAAAAACAAGATTGTAGAGGTAAGCAATCCTGCTGTGTCAGAGTCCAACAAAGAAGCCCCCTCTCCTAACCATGCTCTGACAAACTTAACTTGTATCTTTTCTTTCTCTGCATTTGTTTCTTTAGGAAATGGAGAAGAGCGTAGCCAATCACTTCCTCATCCTCTTCAGAGATACCAGCTGCCAATTCAGAGCAGTTTACACCATGAACCCTGAAACTGAAGAGATGGTACGGCTCACTGGCATTGGCCCCCGCGTCATCACACCTGAGATGGTAGAGTCCATTTACAAGTACAGCTCTGACCGCAAGCAGTTCACTGCCATCCCGTCCAAAACCATGTCCATGAGTGTTGACGCCTTCACCATCCCTGGCCACTTTTGGCAAAAGCGCCCAGGAACTCCCAAAAAGCTTGGCACCCCAAAATAAAGACTTAAAACAATGGGTAGGGATGTTAGCATTCAGGGAATAAACTCCCAAATTGACTTTTATTTTCCTCTACTTTGGCGAGTGTGGCACTTGAGATTGTCCATTATCCAGTTGGAATAGCAGTGGACAGCATGACTGATTAGGTTTTTGGCCAGTTATCAACCCGGACCCCAGGAATAATCCAGTCAACTCTTCATGCCAAGAGAACGGGCCAATCACTCACTCAGTCAGCCAATGCATCCACAATAGTTTGTCTCTTGAGAGCCTCTGAATGGCTCTGCCTGGTCTACCTAGATTGTAAAATGTAATGCAACCAATTCTATCAGGATGAAGAATTCTCTTTCCCTTGCCTCCTCATGCCTTGCCTTACCCTGCCATGCCTGAGTCATTTTTGTGACTCTTAGGTAAGAAAAAGAGGGGACAACCACACTGCCTTTGCCCGCACAACAGTATTTTGGGCACAAGTAGTTCCCACCCCTCTTAGTTCTGCTTGCTTTTCCTTTTGCTGCCTTTTCTTCTTCCAGGGCTCACTCTCTCTCCAGTCTACTGAGACAAGCTCTCAGTTCTGATAGGAGATCTCAGCTGAAAATGAATAGCAGGTAACACTGCTCTCATATGAATGTAGGGCACACACTAATCACTCATTCCATTCAGGGGTGTTTTCACTGTTTGGTCAGCACCAGAAAATACCGTAGTGGGTGGTCCTTCTGTGGGCTGCACTGGTGGTGGCTAATGTGGTTGTCAGTGGACTTGCACACCTAGAAACTACCTGTGCCCCATAGTTTGTGCACGGCGCTCCACTCCAACTTTCCTTCAGCTGTAGACATCTGGATGTTTTTTATACTATTTTGACATGTTTTTGCTGGACAAATTGATTCAGCCTTTGAGAGCTGAAAGAAGAATGAAATTCATGTGACTTTTTCCTCTTAACTTGCTTTCTCATTTTCAACATGTGCTGAATTGAAATGTTATCTGAGCTTGTCTTGAAAAAGAATACTGGAACAATGAAGGAGGGCTTTATCATGTTCATCACTACTTGGATACAGCTCTGTGTGAAAGTGATAATCAATGCTGATTTAATATATACTGAATGCTGATTACTTTGATTTTTTTTGACAATGATTTGTAAAAAGTAAGTTGACATTTGTAAGCTACGAATAAGCTAGCCTGCTGCTTAAGCATTAGTGAGATGGATGTTTGAGATGAGAATGAGTGAATGACAATGAAAAAAGAATTTGTCAAACAGCTGAAATTGCTGAAACTGTTTGTTTAGGGATTAATAAATCCTGTAGGTCACTAGGAGTCTGTTTCTGTTATATTATTCCCTGTTTGTGTGTCCTGGCATATAAACAGTAGGTTTCTTGATGAAGGATCATTGCGGACTGTAACAGCCCTCATCTACCCCACAGTCTCTAGAGACTCCTTCACGTGCAACTGGAGGAATGTAAAATGCCAAACTGCTTCTATTTTTTTTGCCAGTGTCCATGTTTTTAGGAAATACAGACTGATAAGGTCAATTTCACTACAAACTCTGTGGGAAACTAGTCCTCTTCTCTTCCTTTGCAGTCCTTAGCACTACAGCAGCTGCCGTGGTGCAGCTGTCTACTTTCAAACCACTGACTGCCTCCAAGAAATGTGTTGTTTGAATGAGATTCCAATACAGATGTGAAAAAATATGTTGACAGCAGCAATTAGAAAAAAAAAAGATTGATCAGCAGCGTGTGTGGAGGAGTGCAAATGAAATTAGTGGATGTTTGTATTTATGTGTTTGTAAAGACTAGTACGTGGTAGTAAACACCATATTTTGATTCTGTGCAATTCTCCCCTAGAAATCCTGACGTCATCCAGAGGTGTATTTATTTGCTTTGAATTAGATGGCGCGTTTGATGTTTAGTTTCAGGTTCTATTTTTTTCTTCTTTTTTTTTGGTTATGGTTATAAGTCACATATTCATTTCATTGAAGTCGTCATAACATTTATGTTTTCTTTCTCTTCTGTTATCAAATCTGTGCCAGCACATTATGTATGTATGTTCATTTCATAAACTGACTATCCCTGGCAACTGGACCAGACAAATAAAATCCTTTTTAAATCATCCACATCTGTTCGTTCATTCCCATGTTTATTTTCCCATATGCATTGTTTATGTTGTTAGAATTTCGGTGCAGTTCATGTCAGTACTGGTTGCGTTAGTGTTGGCAAAAGAGTTAAGAAAGTGACACTTATATATTCTTCCACACTAAAGTGAAATCGGTTCTAGGCTTCCAAATACACATAGACACATGCAAAATTCTTCCTTTATTCAATTCAATGCATTTTTTTTTCTTCTTTGAACAGTGAGGCTCTTACTGATTACTAAAAAACATCACGGTAGTGCTTGGATCTCAAATCTCACAACAATACTGACAGAAAAATGACTGTGTTGTTTGGCTGTAGTTAATACTGTTGATGATGGAAACCTGGCCAAAGCATGGCACCTGTGATGATCCTATCTTCCCCCTCGCTTCTGAATGCAGCTGTAAGAGCCATTATTTGCAACAATCATCAAAAGTGAACAGGAGAGTCGGATCTGAAAGGCAACAGACGAGGTGCAAACTCATGCCACTGATGTTTAAAAGGTAAGGCAACCTTTTCTTAGCTGTGTTTGGTGTGCAGCATCTCCGTAAGTAGAGAGTTGCAGGGCAAATCTCCAAGAAGATGTCGCTGGTACAAATAGTCCTCAACCTGCAGGCTAATACTGCGTACTTCAGGCAGCCGGAGAAGTAGCTGGCCAAACTTGTCTGAGTGTCCTGGATGAGTTCGCTGGGTGTGCTCCATCAGGGCCCTGTTGACCCTCTCTTGTGTCTGCTCCACCTGCCTGCGGTCCTGCACTGACTTCACATCTAGAGCAGTAAAACAAAAACAAGACACACACAACAAATGCATAGACATTCAATGCTAACATAAACTGTATGCATGACATTAGTATGAAAAGAAAAAGTTGATGAAAAGGCTTCACAGAGAGTCTTATTTCTATACAAAATGACTCACCAGGGTTGAACAGCACCAGGTATTTGAGACAGACAAACTCATGCCTGTCTAACTGGAGTGCCTTAAGTTTGGACACTAAGTCCTGGGTCCTTGATACCAGGCTACTTAGCGTCACTCCTGCCTGGGAAATAACGGTTGACACCTCAATCTGCAACAGAATGAGACAAGGTCGGTGATCATAATTAACTTTATGTGTGTGACTGCAATCCAAAGACATTTGTGATGAGCTTAAGAATGCAGTTATTTGTGCGGGAATACTTTACCTGTTGTCCTGTGACTAGATATATGCAGGCCTCTTTGCCGAAGGCCACTTGTCTACAGAGGTGATCCAGGACCAGCAGCTCACTCCAACAGCTCTGCAGCAGCACCATCTGGTCCTCCACCTGTCGGATGTGTAAACAGTTGACCCGATGTAGTTACAAATTAGGGGTTACGACCATTCACCTCCAGTAAGCACCAATACATTGCAATACAAGAGTAATTCCTAATGCTGAAAAATGTTTTATATAACATTGTGTCCCATGATTTCATGATTCATCACCTTGAGCTCCTTAAAGAGTGCACTGTTCCGGGCCCACTCCACAAGCCCAAACAGAGTCTGGTCTGCCATTTTGCACATGATGCTGAACGTATTTAGACGATCGTGTTTCCCTCGATTGGCCTGTTCTCTCTGCAGACTGGCCAAGACTTTGGCACACAGTTGGGCCTCATCCGGCTCCCCCTCCAGGAGTTGGCTTAGGAAGTTGGGTGTATGAGCAGCCAAAGAAGGGTTGGTTTGGGTTGGGGTGGCAGCCTGGGAGAAAAGGGTGCATGAACTTGATGTTGAGCAGGGGGACGATGCTGGCGTGCTTCTTGGCGTGAATGAACTGTGGAGGATTGAATGCACTGGATGGTTTGCGGGAGCTGCGCTGTAGCTGAAAGGCATTTCTCCTCTATCCTGGGGGTATCCAGGATAGGTGCAGTGGTACAGTCCGGGGTAAGGCAAGGATGGAGGAGTGAGCACTCTGTCTGTGTTCATGGTGCAGTCCAAAGGCAGGGGTTCACCTGAATGCCCCATGCCAGAGGGGCATATATGGGATGGATGAAAAGCATCAGAAGACGATGGATCACTTGTGTGACTGCTTACTAGGTGAGGGTCATTTGGTGCTTGGGGGCAATGTGTTTGTGTAGTTTCCATCTTAATCCTGTAGGGAGCAGTGTTTGGCTGGTGATAAACCTTTTGCTGTTTCATCTGTCTGTCCCGCCGGTACAGAGGGCCAAATTTATTCCTGCCCCCTCTCATGCGATCTGCTCTCACGGCTGATAACAGAACATAAAAGGGAAACTTTTAAGGGTTTTACAACACGATTTCAAACATTGCCAGGGTAATTTATTTTATAAAACTGAAACCACGCCCCCTACATTTTGAGGGCTCACATTAGCTCACATTAGTAATCACATGTAATCTGGGTCTTAACAGCACCGGTTTATGATTTCTTAGATAAGTCATAGGAGAGAGAGAAAAGGACATGCATGTCAGTGGAACACAAAGCATGGCGCAATGGGGCAGAGCACAAGAACAAAGATATGAACATTATGGGTGTATGTTTCGGGGGAGGAGGTGGCTGCAATCTATTACCTTCTCTCTTCATGCCTACTGCCAAACACTTCTGGAAGCGGCAGGATGGACAGCGCTTTCTCTGGGAAAGGTTCATGGGGCAGCTTTGTTGTTCTGCACAGGTGTAATGCTTGTTATTCTGCACTGAGCGTTTAAAGAAGCCCTGCAGAGAGAGAAAGAGAGAGATTGTAAGCCTGTTACTTCATTCACTGCAGGCTGCAAGACAATCATAGCTGACAAGATGAAATACATCATTACAGTCACATTGGTACAAAATACATATATCTTAGCTCTGCAGTAACAAAGTGCTATTTGGTGCACACTGCAAAACCAAAGTGGCTTATGGTGCCATTAAAGAATGTCTCTTGTTCAAGCTCCATTGCTCACCTTGCAGCTCTCACAGGTAAGCAGTCCATAGTGGTATCCTGACACTTTGTCTCCACAGACAGGGCAGCTCTCCTCTGACTCTGGTCTACTGTCCGCCTCAGTCTTTGGCTCCTGAGCTGAAGAAGTGACATTAAAGGCAGACATCAGCTCCTGAAGGTGCCCAGCAATGTGGACCAAGTGGAGGTAACAAAAGCTGAATGTTAAATGCAGATGCTGATGTGCCAAGTTACAAGTGAAAGTGAGTGGACTTTAGGTATTAAATACTCTTGCACTAGGAATGATAGGTGTAAATTTGGCAGCAATGCAAACAGTGATACACACAACATCCCAGGTTTGTACCAAGAATGATAACCAACAGTCAGACTGGAGTTAAAATCCTGTAAAGGGTGGTTGAAGAAACTCGAGTGCCATGTTGCCGACATGTAAATGTGTCATCCAATGAGATTTATTGCTCAGCTGTTGAGTGAGCAGCAAGCAGGGCCATCCCTCTGCTGCAGACAGTGCCTTATCACTAAGCTTGATTTGCTTGACTATGATCACAGGTATGACCCTTATGTAATTTCCAGAATCAGTTTCCCACATGAAAAACTGTAGCACTTTTAAACTTTTATTACTGTAAATATGGTGGGGGTTATTGTCTGCTTGTCTGCTTATTGCACCACTACATAATATACAGTTGTAGACATTGTTATAGCCTACTTAAAATTTAAAAACGCAACCATTCAAATAGAGATACCATTATGAGACAATATACTTTAGGAGGATTATCTTCTGACACCTACCTAGAAGGGCTCTATCTAGCATGGTGCACTTCTATGTAGTACTCACATGTTGATGATCCCTCCAAAGTTAACAGATCTTCTGGATAGTTAACAGGTTGGTGGACAAGAGGCTGGGTCTGCTGTGGGTGATAACCAGGTAGATCCATTTTCATCGGTGTGACCTGGGCTCCACAGTCACTCCAGCCTGATCTTCATTGTCGCAGAGATCAGGAGACCAGACAGACAGACAGCGCATGAGAGCCAGAGAAAGGCGGGCAGGCAAAACAGTCGACTGATGGTTGTTTGAGGCCCACAAGTGGACTTCGATCTGCAGTGAGTGTCATAAAACCTCTCCTGACTGGCACTCCTACCCAGTCAGTCTGTCAGCAGGCAGGCCAGCGAACCAACCAGCCCCTCCATGGGAGACGGTCAGATAGCCACCTGCTGGAATCCTACTGTAGTGAAGTCACGTCAGCATCACTGAGTCCTCCTGAAGCCCAGCTGATAAGATAAGGGTCAACTGAAGAGTTAGTCGCTGTTACAACTACAGGCCGTCAGATTTCATATGTTGATTCCTGCATTAGTCTTGTGTTTTGAAGTCTTGCTTTTATGGAGTGGTGGGAAAAGTACACAGATCCTTTACCCAAGTTTAAAAAAACAGTGCAATTTAAAATAATACTCTTTAAATTCTAATTCACCTTACCTTAATTACCAGCAAAATGCACTTAAAGTATTAAATGTAGTACTTTGTAGAACCAAAAAAATGGCCTCTGTGGATGATTTATGCCTGTAAGAGATTGTTCATGCTAATGGAGCAAAGTGGATGAGGACATTTCTGGTTGCTGGCAGAGGCGGTGCTAGTTTGAATCACTTCACATACATTTTAATAGTTATAGTAATAGCATTGGTTATCAACCTTATGGCCAGTCCCATCCAAAAATTCTTAATAAGGAAGGAAATAAGAAAAAGGTGTACCTACTTAAATATGTAGTCATCTTTCTAATCTCTTCTTTTTACTGAAATATTGGGTAATTTTGCATCTTTATACCTTGAACAGTTATTTTCATTAAACCACTTGAGAGGTGATTTCATTTAAAGGCTAATAGCTGTTAATATATTTAAAACAGGTGACAAGGGGCCTTAACCAGACTGAGAGGTACTGCTTTAATCTGTCGTAATGTATTGTATTGGTTAAACAGATCATACAAGGCTGTAAATCTGTCATGTAAAGGTCCACTGGTCCTTGTGTAATGCAGTGAAGTAAAAGTAACAAGTAATGTACATAAGTTCCACCAGTGAATTTATGGATAAAGTCCACTTCAGTTGATCATTATGAAGTTGAAAGAATAACATGAAATAAAAGAGCAAAAGATCACCTCAGTAATGCATTTCAATTATTCAGTATAACTCCAGACTGGCCCATCAGAGAAACCATAGACTGTGATTATATTACCACACATTTGGAGCCAGTGCTCGAGGTGATAAGGTGCACCTGAAATGACACAGACTGCTTTGGTGAAGCTCACAGTTACGTCAAAGCCGTAGGGCGGTTCAAGGGTCATGACACACTGACATCAGCTTGTAAATGGCTTATGACATTCATAAATAAAGATAATAAAAAATAAAGTCTCTTTGCTGTCCTGACCGGCATGTTTAGCTTCACGCTTGACAATGCCCCTTTTATGCAGAGGTTAAATCTTTATGAAATGCAAAGGATTCATTAAATGAAAAGCCTTAAAGTGCTGAGTAGTGTGTGGAATCCTGGAAGCAATGGTCTTTGTTGCAGCGCCATCTGGTGGCATTTAATAAACCTGCGCTACACTGGGTTGAGATTCGGTTGTCTTTTGCAGGTTTGTTAAGCCACCTGCTTTAGAATAGATCCATAAGAACAGACTGATTCTAAACAACAACAAAAGAATGACTGCAAAGAAGAAACTTTATTGAATATCAAAGAAAGACGTCCGACAAGCTAATAAAAAACCATCATCACAAGAAACGGTGCATTTGATTCGTACACATTTTAATATCTGTGACAGGTTATTTAAATGACACACGACTAGAAACAAGGCTCAGCTACAACATGTCTCCATGTGTCTGCTGTAAGCTGTTGTTGCACAGGGCTCATGACATTCATGAGAAAGCAGATTATTTCGGTTTGCACCCGTCGTCACCCGTCACAACCATCCACACCTCGTTGTGCCTGTCAAACATTGTCATGGGGCTGCAAGACACACACACACACACACACACACACACACACACACACACACACACACACACACACACACACACACACACACACACACACACACACACGCACGAGAATAATAAAAAATGATTACCAAGTTTTGACATGTTTTAGGAGCTTTCATTTGGGACTTTCTTTACATAATGAGGATTAGCTTACCTGTTGTACCCAACACCGTAATGGAATCCTTGTTTGTAT
>OMNN01014477.1:1717-21229 GCA_900302755.1 Chromis chromis
TTTTTAAGCATTGGTTTCGGATTATTTAATGAATTCTTTGAAGAGAAACTTACTGCAACGCAAACTGTCCCAATTTGCCAGGTGTCCCATTTGAACAAAGCTCACTGTGGATGAGTAGTTGATCTGTAACAACATATTATTATGATAATGTTAGAAAATAGCTTTAATTAACCAAAATAAACTGAGAACTTTAGTTGAAGTCATGAAATTAATTATGAGTGAAAGTGTAAAACTTGTTGCGTTAAGTTAACTGAACTTTTTTTTTAAAGTTCATTAAGCTTAATATATTAGGTTGAATAAACTAGTTGCATAGACAGTGGTTTCAGAAAGACTAGTCACCTCATTATCATTCTGCAATAGGTGTTGCATCATAGAGCTAAGTGAATGACACAGAGGTTCAAAGGTAGTGCAGAATCTACTGTTTGAATTGGCTAAACTTTATTTTCTGATTAAAAAAGTGTAAATAAAATTACACTTTGTTTGCTTCCCTTAGCTTGAAATAAACAATAAAACCACACAAATTACACACTTATTGTTTCATCTTACTTTAATCCCATTTTTTTTAAGACAACCCACTTATTGCAGCATTAGATGGAAATGCATAACGTGGTTACTTTATAATAAAACACACACACAAAGAGAGAGAGATTGTTCCTCTCGTTGGTTCAACCACAGAATTCTTGCGGTCCTTGTCTGTTTCCTTCCCTCTTTGTGCATAATGATGAACTTATTCCGAGTGGTGATGTGCTCAACTAATAAAAACTGTTCATCAAAGCTGCAGGTGGCAAATAAAATACATTAGAGGGATGCATCTGGTGCGCACATTCGAACCTAGTCATCTTTATCCATCTTGTTTGCACCACTGATGCATCCTCTGGTTGCATCCCATCTTTTAGAGAAGTTTTTCAACTTCTGACCCCTACACCTTCCCTTTCTCTCACCTCCTGCTCTTGTCATGCTCGAGACTCGCCAGCAGAGGGGGCTGTCGCTTATTCTTGACTACAAAAAAAACCCCACCTTCCTTTGAATCACGTGTAAATCTGTCTTTACACAATTGAGTTTTCGATTTGTTTTGATGCTATCTCCCTCGGCAGAGCAGACAAAAAAATGCAAATTGCTTTCAAACACTGCACACAAATTCCAGGTCCCCGGTTGATGAGGTGTTAAAGCAGGTCACACAACAAATGATATTTGAAATATCTCCGTCTCATCTCTTGTCTTTGAGAGATATTCGGAAAACGTTATCCCACCCTGTGACACTGCTTTGAAAGACATCTGGGGACTGTTAATCCGCTGAGAAAACACTCAAATTCATTAAACATCAAAGCAAATTCTTTTTTTCTTTTTTTTTTTGGAAGAAGTTGTATCTGTGCAGATCTAAGTTTTACTGCCTTTTAAATGAAATCTAAAGCCAAAATCTTGCCTGAAGCTTGAAACAAACTCATCTGTCTAGTAAACACCCTGCACCCATGCATTGTGGGACATCATGTGGGTCACGGTTACTTACCAAGAGGACACTGGTCCATTTTTGAGTCGGTCTCGCTAAAGTCACATGGGCCTGGATGGAGGCTTGAGGATAGCAATGCCTCATCATCAGCCACCAACCACGAGATCACAGGGACGAGGAGAAACAGGGGGGAATTCAACAAAGAGGATTTCCAAAGCAAGTAAGTGAGTCATGGAACAACACGGATAATCTGCTCATTAGCAATGCTCTATCATTTATAAGGACGCCTGAATGTCAGGAAGTTTGATGTGCTCTTTTAAGCGTCGCACAGATTACAGAAACCCAAATTTAGACAGCTTAATAATTAAATGAAAACTGCCAACAGTGTTCTTAGCATAAATGGAGATGTTGTTACGTGAAGGGGCTGTATCAACAAGTGTTTGTTGTTATTTTTCTCCAGCCCGCCCATCCCTCTGTCCCTTCCCATCTTGCTCTCTGCATTGGATGTTGTGCTCAGTAACTCTTTTGTTCGCCACATTGCTACATGCCTGAGTGGAGACAGTACCCACCAGCACCTACTTTATATCAAGACAGAGTGTTTGCTTCCTAAATACCAAGGACTGAGGAGAGTTGGAGGCGAGGGAAAAAGTGATTTGTCAGTAACTGGTAAGTAATAGTACCAGGAAATGAAATGAAATGAAAGCAGAGTGTGTTATGATCAGTAATAATTTGACTTAATTCTGTATCCTGATATCTTCTCATAACAGATCTGTCGCAGAGATGACCTCCATCACTTTTGTAGCTGCTAATTCCTTGCGGTTAATTTCTGGCATGCCTCGTGGTAAGAAGTCCGGTTGAGCCAAGGGGGATTCTCATTAATACCTCCCCTCTAAAGGGCTTTTATCGTGGGCTGAAACTTGAGAACTGTGTGTGGTTACCTGAGCTCCACGGGGATGACTCTCCGCAGGCCAGCTGCCCACCTAAGGAGAGCTCCGGGCTGGAGGAGATCAGGAGATGAGTCCTACTGGGAGAGCCTGTTATCAGAGGGGGAGCTTTTGCCCGGTGCCCCTCACCCTCGACGTCCGCCTCGGCCCCAGAGCGCCATTGAAGGAGGCCAGCTGGACAGCTGGTTGGAGCATCTGCAGACGATGCAGAACACACTTAGAACCCCAGCTTATAATCAAGCACCAGCCTTCACTGATCGGACAGCATCCATGTCCGTTCTTGATAGGGAGCCAAGCGGGCGTTCCTGGAGACAGAAGGGATTTCCCTCCTTCAGCAGGGGTTCATCATCGTGTGGGAGTTCGAGCCTGTGTGAGAGTTCACTGGGCAGCCAGGAGTCCCTCCAAACTGGGCTTTTATCCCCTCCGGAGCGCAGAGGAAGCTGGGAGAGAGCTCACATCACACAGGCCCCGAGGAAGGAACAAACCGAGCTCAGCTATCTTGCTCCAGTCAAGATTGGTTGGCTGCCAATCCAAAGGAGAGTGATGGTGGCGGACACCTGCAACCAAAACCAGTTTTCGGACCACTCTGCTGGCCACGTAAGACACACAACACCTGGTACTAATAGAGCCTTAAGCACATATGCAGAAAGTTTTGCAGGTAGAGTTTTCAGGTTTTTAGGTAGGATAGACTGGAAGAATTCAGAGCAGACAGTTACATCCGTTTCCTTTCTAAAAACCAAGCAACCCAGTTAATTTTGGTTGTTTCCGGCCTTTGTACTCTTATGGAGATGTTATTTTGAAGCTCACATCAAAACCTTGCAGAACAACTTGTGTCTCTTACAATATCACCATTTTAAAACCAACTCTGAGCCGATTTAACATGGATTTTTTTCCCCGCCGACATCCTCCCAGGTTGTGTGATGGTGACTCTTACATGCTAGCGAGGCGGTGTAAGCTCTGCCAGTCTGAAGTTAAGTGTTGTGTAATGGAGGTGACTGCGCTTTGTGCCAGGCGAGGCGAGAATAAAACACACAGAGTGCCACGGAGAGCCATTTGTAGTCAAGTCTCAGTTACCCAGGGAGAAGGCAGAGCTCCGGCATCCTTTGAAAACAGCTTACTCTGCAGGAACCTGGCGCGTTCTCGAAAAAGGTTTACGACTCATTTGGAAGCCGCGGCAGCAGAGACTGAGCCGTGTGCCCTGAGAGGATGCAAGTCAATGTGCAAAGATAATGCAGTGGGCGTATTAGCCTGTGAACTGATAATATGGCTTTGAATCGATAAGTTGCTGAGATTCCACTGCACAAAGCGCATCCCTTGGTGTTTGACTCCTCACTGGGAACAAAAAACATATAAATTCAGTGTTTAAACAGGTTGTTTTTTTTGGATCATCCGTGCAGCAACTTCAATCAAAAGTGTGCTTAATTGATCTCCATGAGCCCTTCCTCTAAGAGATTATGATTAAAGGAATAGTTCGACATGTTGAGGAAGTATTCTTTCCATGAGAAAATCAATACCACTCTCATGGTTGTTATGAAATATCGAGCTGCTGGTTAGCTTAGACTGTAAACAAAGGGGAAATAGCAAGCTTGATTTTATATTTAGCTCACCATACAGTCATGTGAGTGATTGCAATCTTATCAAATATATCTGAGCAAGCATGTGAAGAAGCTTTTTTTGTATCCGTTAAATGCATTTGAATGCTTTTTGCAGGTGAAACTGAAACAACCCATCACTCCAATGTTTCAGAAGAACCAAGCAACACCAAAGACACAAGGTATGCAAGCAATTTGCTGTAATACTTGCATAACAGCTGGGTTTTTTCAGCCGAGAAAAAACCTCCTAATTCCAACAAAGGCGCGGTTATGCAAGTGCGATCATTATGTAACGCTAAAAAAATACATAAAAACCAAAATTTAAAAAAAGAAGAAACTCTTCTTTCACAACAAACGATTCCCGGGAACAAACAAAGGCCCCGTTTCAATTGATGTCGAGCGCTTGATCAGTGCTATAACAAATATGGCCACGGGGTAACTGCAGGGGCCGAGTTAGCTAAAACGGAGAACAAGAGCTTATTTCAGGGCTGACTTGCCACACAGTTTACCTGCTTCTAATCAGCTCCTTGCAGCAGTGTTGCCCCTGTCCCTCTTTTTTAAAATGTTCCACACTGACTGACTGGATGATCACTTTAAGCAGCAACCCCTAAAAACAATTCTGAGTACAACTGGTATTCTGTGGCGGCAATGCAGGCTGAAGGGAAATGGGCACCATTAGGGCCTGAGAAGCTGACGAGAAAAGTGGGGGTGGAAGCGAGAGGCAGAGAGATAAGGGGAGATGCAGACCGATTGGAGAAGGAGCCCTGTTAATCTTTGAACATGGCAGCCCCGCACTCTCCGGGTTTGATCTGAGGTTTGATCTTTCAACCCTGTCCTTGTTTATACATAGATTATCCTGGCAGGGCTCGGGGCTGCTTAAGGAAATCAAAGTGATCCGTCCGTGGCGGCGAGGAACTTTGATAGACAGTGTGGCTGTTTTCAGATACTTAACATCATATACGCCGCTAGTTAAAAGCCACATGCACAGACTGTGGCGACATGATGAAAGTGAAAACATGTCAAACTACACCTAATTATTATTTACCATCTGGTGCGTAAAATGAGTTTTTCATCAAATCATGTGTCATATGCTGTGTATTATGATGACTTCTGTTCAGTCCTATAACATTTGCTTTGAATTTGACTCGGATCAATAATAACACACCCTGTAGCAGAGCCGGCTCGCCCATTAGGTAAGGGCACCGTGGCCTCCAGGGGGCGCCACAAAATCGGGAAAAATTTCACCTTCAATATAATTCTATTAAAACTAGTTATTACTATTAACTCTTAAAATGGAAAAGCTCACATGGATTAAAATGTAAAGCAATGCCCAGTTAATATTACTACAAAATAATGCTGTTTGATTTCTTATGTAAGCGCATGTAAATCGCCGATGGGGGGCGCCATATAAAATCTCGCCTAGGGCGCCAGATTGGGTAGGACCAGCTCTGCCCTGTAGCAACCAATAACGTAATAATTTTGACCATTTTAAATGTAATAAAGCCAATAAAGTAATAACTTGCCGATAATGTAATAACATTTTTGAGCCAATAACGTACATAATACTCTTCAGTTTTTTTTTACATTTGTAAATGAGTGTTCATGTTCTATGTTGTATATCGGAGTTAAGTGCCATTATAGTGCCAGTCCAGTTATTTAAATACAGTTTGAAGTGAGGACTGAATTGTTTCTCCTTGAGAAATGTTTGAAAAAGGTTTTAATGAAATGTTTTCCAAGAAAAAAATTTAGTAAATTAATTTAACAATGCAACATCCAACAGAGAAACTGACATGAAATGATGAATTTACATATCTAAGCACATGAACAATATTCTAAATAAAGATTTTGACAGCATATAATTCTCAAATTGGCTCTTACAACCATAATTAAGGAGAGTGAGAGCTACATGGGACCTATCCTTGATGAATGAATATGACGACTATGCCATCCACTATACCAGTTTTTGATGAGCAAACTACCCAAAACAAAAAATATTTTATTTCCAAGAAATGCAGTCCTATTGATGTATTATTACATTATTGGCTGCATTTATTACATTTTCAAAGGATTTTTTTTAATTCTAGGCCATTAACGTAATAACTTATTAAATTATTGGCAAAATGTTATTACGTTATTGGCAGGTATTATGTTATTGGTTGGTACACACTTCTTCCTAGTCAATCAAAACAGCCATAAATATTCATATTTTCACTTATTTCACAATCAATACTTACACTGCAAGTGCAGGTGCAAACTAGAATTGATGAAAATAAATGAAGTGATTAACAAGAAGCTAACATCTCCATGCGAGTCTGCTTCTAAATTTGTTTTTGATGCTTCTTTCTTTTGCTCAGTGCATTTCAATCCACAATTAAATTCTAACCAAAATTATTCCAATAAAAGACTCCGCAGCTAGCAAATTTCTTTCTCATTACTTTTTTTCTCTCTCTCTTTCTGCTTGTTGCCCTTGCAGAAGCAGCTTCAATCAGACTTGAGGTCTCACTGCAGACAGTTAGTGCCCTCCGCCTCCATAAAAGTCACATTTAACAAACTTGAAATAGCCCTGATGTTAATGAGCGAATGATAATAAAATTGGAGCTTGCGCTTGAAGGGCCTCCGTGTTTGGACAGGCTGGATCATTTTCACCCTACTCGCACTTGCTGTTTCGATAAAAACTCATGAGGATGGGGAATAAATTGGGAGGGTGGGGACTTCAGAGGGTATCTGCCATATGGCCTCTTTATTTTCCTCTGGGATGTAAAAAGTCAGAAAAAATTGTGATTTGAGCTCAGCTAGTGGAGGTAATGAGAAAAGCTCTTTCTTTGGGGGCGGGCGGCATACGTTGGTGTGTGACCTTTTATAGCAGCATGTAGGGGGGGGAAAGGTGTCAGAAAGGCCTGAACCTTTTATGACACCTCTGAGGGGTTTTTTTCTGTTGTTTTCAGCTCTAATCACATTCGCAAAGTGGTGCAATTTTCACCTTGTCTCTCGTTTTCTCCCTTAAATCAAAAAAAAAGAGAGAGCAAAAAACCACAGGATAATCCACACCGCATTCAAGGGTTATCCTAAAGTGAGAGCCGGTCGCCATGGTAACAGCAGCAGGTGGAAAATGCAGCCAGGCAAAAGCAGTCAGGGGCGGCAATAGAGTATCAGTCAGGGCTGAGAGGCAGACCAGTCAAGTTGTTGCGTCTCCCGAGGAAGCGGAGAAGAGGCCGGGGTGGTGCTAGACTCACTTTACTGTGCCAATGTCAATTACTGACAGTGTCAACATTGCCATACAGTCAGAGGGATGGCTGACTTGTGTGTGTGTGTGTGTGTGTGTGTGTGTGTGTGTGTGTGTGTGTGTGTGTGTGTGGTTGTGTGTGTGTGCATGAGTGAGTGTGTGAGTGTGTGTCTTGTGGGGGAATGTGACGGATGATCATTTGTTTTGCCTTGATACATAGGCGGAGAGGCGGAGAGAAGTCACACCGGTCCCAGTGTTTTGGGTGTGAAGACGTGGCAGGCACCTGATCAAGGCTCTCCTATTACTAAACAGGTAACTGATAACAGCATTTTAACATTAAGTGCCGCATAAACCAGGAGGCAGCTTTGCAAAAGTAGAATATTACGATGGCTATCAGCGGGTCTGTGTGTGTGTTGGGGGTTGCAGTCTCCCTGTACGGATAATGAGGTGAAATTGGGTCTTATAATCCTTGTGTTGTGCTTATATTACTTAGGCGAGTATCTGCAGCTTATAAACATGATAAATTTAGTGTTTTAGTTTCAGTGTTGGCTTGGTTCAACACTGGACATTCAGGGGCCTCATATCAACACTGAGTTGAAAAAAATGTTGAAAGTTGCTCCTGAATTCATTTATTTAGGTTTTTTAACGCTTGCTGCTTAGACTCCCACACAATGTGACCCTTATCCCTGTGACTTTGGAGTCTTATCTAGTAAATAAATATCATTTAAGTTACAAGTGACTTCTTTTAAAAAGAAGAAACATGAGATATAAAGGTGCAAAACTTTGTAGATTTTGGAATTTCAGTGTCAAAAACAACAACAACGGAAAAAAGATACTCTTTGGAAGCTGAAAGTAAAAAAATGCAGGCCAACACTTTCATCTATAAACAGCACTACTGTGGAACACTGAAGTAAAAGAGATTACACAATCAACACAAAGACAGCTTATTTGCTTTGTGGGTCATCAGAAACGTTTGTTTGCTGTTTAAAATTGCCTAAAGCAGTGCAAAATGAGCTATTTTGAATCAACTGGTAAACTAAAATACCTGCAAGCATGATTGCTATGATCTAATCATCAGAATTTTAAGTTACTCTATAGATACATATTAATTACATTATAAACAAATATAAAGGTATCTTCTTTCTGTATATTTTTGTAGTAAATGTTTTTTTGGTTACAGCTTTCAACTCCAAGGTGAGCAAAGCCAGAGTTGTGTTGAAACGCAAACACATCCCCGAAAGGACACTTAAATGTCTAAATCTCATACTTTTCTAAGAAATGGTTACTGGTTTGGTTTATACAGCACTCATGTACGAGGCCTCAGGGAGGTATGCCACATCATAAACCTGGCTGGCGTTTCGTACAGGGACATATCAGTGTTTCTCCATGCTCCATAAACACCATCAGAGTCTCTGTAGCCCGAGGACCAGAATCGTTGCTTTTTGCCTCTCAGTTTCTATTGAGGATAGAGTCTCATTGTTATTCTGTGAGGGATAAGTCACGCTGTGTGCTGGCTTTGCCTGCTGCTGCTTCCATTGCTACTGGGGCATTCACTGTGTCAAGCATGGGGAGAGTCATCTGACTAAAGAACAAACAGCAGAGCCCTGAAGACAGACAAGACAGCTGACCTGCTGTTGAAAATGTATTAGAGCGATGTCATATTGTCAATATCTCATGTCACACCGAATTAGGTTATGCTCCACATTCTGCATTTGCCACTTGCAAATAGCCGCTTAAATTGGCAAGATGAATATACAGCATCTGTTTTACCGTGTTGATCGATGACGAAACATTTATCATAAGACATTAGCGACAGCAGCAGGGTAGGATGGGGTTTCCATGCATAATTAAGGATCTCTTTTATCCACACGCTGCAGGTTCCAGAAAAACGTAGCTTTCCCGCTAATGAAGGGGACCGACCTGTGGGCTGGCAAGCTCTGCGGAGAGGCTGGAATATCAACAGGGTGTCAGCTTTCCCTGGAGGCAGCAAGTCCAACGAGCTCCCCACAGGGACCAGCTCAGACCCCAACGGGAAGTCCCGTCTGATGAAAACGACCAGCGTAGAGCCCCCGAAGCACTCTCCTCCGCATCACACAACTTCTGCTGATCCCTGCAGACCACACACTCAGCTACAAGGTGCAAACACCACCGACACGTACAAGCCACACGCTCCTTTGCAAAGGACAAGCGGCGTACAGCCCATAAAGGCAACGGCCCCACTGTGTGGAACAAACAGAAGCACGCAGCCTTCACACATACAGACGAGCTCCGCCGTGACCACGCTCATCCCTCAGAACAAAGCCGGCTTCTCCTCCATCACCATCTCTTCCAGGAAAGTGAGCAGATCGGCCAGTCTACCCGGCTCCAACTGTAGTCTACCTGGATCCAACATGGATCCAAACTCCAGGCAGGTAACAGTGCAAAGGAAGGCCACTATAGTCAAAGTGACAGAGAAAAGGGTGATGTCCAGTCCTGCCTCAAGCACAGAAACGACAGGGACTCCACCAGCTAGCCATGGATTGGACACAGTGGTCCACAGAAGAAAGGCCACCATCATCAAAGTGACAGAACACAGGGAAAGCTACAGACCAGCTAATGGGAGGTCCAGACACCCAGAATACAGACACAGCTACACTGAGGGGTTGTATAAGGACAACAGTACATGGAATCAGGGAAACCACGCACAACACAACACATCACCGAATTCCAGACCAAACTCAGCTGCAGCACCAAATACATTCACGTCAGATCCAGGGAAAAACGGTGCACTTCACAGATCCACGCTGAGTCTTTTTGTGAGCAGCCCCCCCGCCATAGCAGCGCCCGTTTCCTCAGAGGCCTCTCCAAAGGCTGTTGGACGGAGATCGGACAGGCCGCGCAGACCGCTGAGCTGCTATGGCAATGTGATTGGACACACTGAGCCAAGCAAGGAGAATGTGACACAAGCGGCTGCCAGGAAATGGAGCTTTGGGCTTCCACAAGAGACCAATATCAACCCTGTGAACTCCGACAGTAGTCTCATCAGCCCTGGAAAAAAAGCACTGAAAGAAGCGGGTCAGCTGGTGGCAGACGCCCTTAAATCAAACGGCGGCGAAGAGGAAGGATTG
The DNA here is from genome assembly GCA_900302755.1 of Chromis chromis. Classification (NCBI taxonomy): domain Eukaryota; kingdom Metazoa; phylum Chordata; class Actinopteri; family Pomacentridae; genus Chromis; species Chromis chromis. The sequence goes on from OMNN01014477.1 coordinate 12,031, forward strand.
CCATCACCGCAGGATGTGACGAGGAGAGCGTCCCCCAGTCTAACTCTCATCAAGGCCCCGGGTAGGTTTCTGTGTCCCACTTTGACAGTCTTCTTGTCAGCACAAAGACTCCCTCTGTCTCTGATCTCCATTTTCAAAGGATGACAGCGTCTAAATATACACTTCCTTTGTGCCATTTGTGTGTTCTAGCTCGGAGTTATTACGCGCCCTCTCAGGTCTGATGCGATCTTTCACCTTTGATGTCTTATTGATAGGCGTTATTAGATAGTATTGGGATCATTCCTTTATCCGCCGCCGCCAGTGCAATTGACACCCATGCCAGATATCTGTGTCGATGTCAAACAACATCGCAGAGACGCGAAGGCCCCATCAGCACCTAGACATGCTTTCTCATTTTCACCTTCTTTCATTTTCCCACGCATCTCTTTGCATGCATAATGTATCTCAGCCTCCACCCCCCTTTTTTCACTTGCGGCACTGGGAAGGAAGAGCTGCTAAACATGGTGAAAATGAAGTATGAGGACGTGTTAGGAACAAGTTTGGCATTCAGATGCAATCAGATTGTGCAGACAAAAATCTGTTGGCAGAGTGGCATTGTGGGGACTTATTGGCCATCTGGGGGTCAAAATCCAAAATCAGCAAAGTTATCTATTCACTTTGAGTTTTTAGTTATGATTTTATAAAGAATTAAAGGTTATGTGCAGGACTGGTTGTTTTTCCCTGGTGCAGTAAACTCCTGGAGTTTGTGTTGGTTGCCTCATATTGACTACAAGTAAATAAAACACATTATTAATGGACTTTAGAGGTGCTGGGAGGTGGATTTTTGGACAGAGCAGGTTGGCTTATGCTCACTGCTTCGAGTCTATATGGCTAAACTCATGTTCATCCCTCTTTCTAACTGTAATATACTGTAATGCACCAAATCACCAGGTCAAATTCCTTATACGTGCAAATCTGCGCTGCAGTAAAACTGATTCTGAGTCAGATTTAACTGACAAATACTCCTGGCAAGAAAGCAAGTGCATTTCCATAGAGTCCAAGTCATGACAAGTCTTCATAAATAAGTCGCACATCTGTAAAAGCTTAGTTTAGTTTGTTAAAGAACTAAAGCAACATGTGCTCATTGAATTTACAGAAGGATTTAAAACATTTAGTCCTGGCTTATTTATCTTTCACCTTGTTAATATTTTTGCACGTTAAAAATTGAGACTTGAATGTTTTTACAATGTGATTTAAATCTGATTTAAGTCCAAGTCTGCAGCTCTGAACTCATGTAAACAAGCACAGTGTTCTCACATATAAAGCAAACAGTGTTTGATTATTTAAAATCGCTTTAAACAGTCAGCCAGAGCTACTGTTTGGAAATTCAGGTGAATAAGTAATCTGAGGAGGGAGTTTTCTGCTGAGCAAGTGTGTTTCTCCATTCATGATGTCTTTTTCTCCGTGTGAAATTATTAATTATTCTTTAATCACATTCATTAAGAGTGTCGTCAATTAATTACAAGGCCCGAGGCGACGTAATTTAAATTCAATGTTTGATACAGTCAACCGCCAAATGAGGCAGGATATTAAAACTGTGTTAAAAAAAAATCCGCCTGTGGAATGGCAGCTCAGAAAAAAACGGCCAGTGTCACTGACTCCTCGCTTACATCAAAGCCTTTCTTGAATTTCAGATCCCCATCAGTCTCCAGAGGAAGTGCTTGCCCTGAATGCAGCTGCAATCATAGCAAATATCAAACTCCAAAGACAACTCAGTAAGAAGAAAACACCAAACAGCGACTCTGAGAAGGACTCATCACCTCAGGGAAATACTGGTATTATTATTACTTCTCTCTTCCCCCTCATATGTACTCATAATTTCTTATGAAACATTGATCTTTATTATAATTAACTAAAAAAAGTTGCTGCTTCAACACTTTCTTTTTAGATCTCTGATTGAATCAATGCAGTGAAATTCTTTGGCTCTTACATATTGTGCAAATTTGCTTCGTGCCACAAAGTAATATGTCATGGCAGACCTGGAGGGCTGCTGAGCAGCATTGCACTCAGGCATGTGAAGAAAAGCCATGTGTAAATGAAACACAAACTATTTGATTTTCTCTGCCTTGCTAGTGACGGATGAAGGGAAATGTATGTATGTATCTGATCAAAGCCAAATCCGGCTCCACAACCGGCCTCATGCTGCATTTGTTCCACTGAATCCGGACCCTGAAAGGTCAGCTGAGGCTTTTTCTCTTCAGGTGAGTTCTGAGGTAATTTTTCTGAGATAATAATGCAGTGAAAGAAAAGATAAGGATGGATAACGCATAGGTATACACACTGATCAGGCATAACATTATGACTACCATCCTAATATTGTTTTGTTGACCTTATGTGATCAAAAATGCTCTGAACCATTGGGCATGGACAAGAGGACCTCTCAGGGTGTCCTATGGGGTCTGGCACCAGGACGTTGGCAGTGGATCCTTTGGGTATTCTGGCTTGTGCAGTGGGGTCTCTGTCAATCAAACTTGTTCCACTGCGTCCTGTTGATGCTTGATCACAATGGGGTCTAATAAGTTTGGAGGTCAAATCAACATTGGCCATTGTCATGTTCCTCAAGATGTTCCTGATTATTTGATGTTTTTGCCATGTGGTGAGGTGCATTTCCCTGCAAGGGTAGGCCAGTGACATTTGGGATTGCCATTTGCATGAGGGAGTGTGCTTGTTCTGGGACAATGTTTATGTGGGTGTCTAAGTCTCATCAACACGGATGCCAAAATCCAAGATTTTCCAGCAGAACACCGCATAGTAGCAATATGATCAATGTTATTCACTTCACCTGTCAGTGGTCATAATGTTGTGGCTGAGGAAGGCTGTGGCCCTTTCTCAAGTTTGTTTAGTTTCAGAGGCCCAAGAGAGGCAAAAAAAAATAAAAAAGGCACCAGGAGCCACTGTAATACACCTAAATATGAGCCAAAGGGAATGACACATTTATACTTGCTTTAAGACTTTTCCCCGGGATGCCTCGGGGCTACTTTCAGGGGCACGTGGAGGTCGGGCTTAAATGTTTTGTCAAGAAGAGCAATGTGTTCCTGCTTTTTGGCAGCAAGCACTGCTGAGGTCCAAGCCGGACTTCATTAGCCGTTCCCAGGGAAGACTGCGAGAGCTGGAGCGAAGGGCGCAGGAGAGGAGGGAGCTGTCAGCATCGGCAGGCCCAAAATCTGATGTCGCAGTCAGGCAGGGGAGAACCCACACCAGCACCTGGTACACCTCTCTGAATGGTATGGTGCCAGCAGCTGGCCTCACCTCTCCCATCCGCCGTACTGTCCATTGTCCCCGTGCAGCTGCGGTGGCCGTTTGCCACATGACTAATCACATACATACAGATTTAGAACAAAGAGCGAGGGGGGTGGTTGTCAGCCAGTGTTGTTGTTCAGGGCTCTTGAAAGTAGTTTTTGAATTTAGGCTGCGGATTAGTGACAATGTATCTCCCTTTATTTTTTTTGCTAGGAAAGCCTCTAAACCCACTGAAATTCATTGCTGAAACCTAAAATACTGACTAAAAAACAGGCAAACACTGCATTAAGATTCTAAAATATTAAGTTCAGGAATCACCTTAGAGAAGTTGCATAAGATAGCCAAATAACATAAAGAACATGAAGCATTATATTCAGGATGGATTACATAACAAGCCAATATCTGAAATGACATTTTCACCCTGTCATATGGTATCAACTAAACTATTTTTAGACAGTGACAAATAAAAAGAAAGAGAGAGCTGCCTCATTCTGCTAAGCTGTGGCTAAATACACCAAAGGGCACTTGAAGTATGATGTGAACCAAATGCTTTATTGCATATGTATCTATATATAAATACAAGTGTTTCTCTATTGAATAACAACGTTTCTAAGTGATTGCCAGCACTAGATTTAAGTGGAAATATTGCTGTGACCTTCAAATGTCGTTATGTGCTCTGTCTGATCAGGTTTGCGTTCAGAATGCCAGGCTTCAGAGTAAACTATGAAGAATTTAAAGATTGGTGAAGGAGATTTTGTAGCTCTCTCTGCCCTCTACTGGACAAAACCGAAACTTACATTATGGTGACAACGGCTGGGGAAATGTTCATAGAGTAGACAATCAAAAAGTGTGATCAAAAATCAGTTGCTGTCAGACTGTTACACACTTTATTTTTATAAATATATATTAAAACTCATAATATATGCTGATGATACAATGTTATATATAACATGTCGTGAGAAACTAACAGAGAAGATAGACTTCATGCCCTTTAAAAAAAAAAAAAAAAAATCCTGTATGTTGATTGTAATATGAGAGGCTTTCGGTCTATTTTAACTCCAGGAAAAGCTAGTGTGATTGACTTCAGTGCTTTGTTACCTTCAACTCAATCGGCATTGTGTGTGTCTGTATTTGTGTGTCCATGCGTTTTTCTCCAGGTAACCTTTTCAGACCCAGAGACAGAGCCATTACTGGGAAAGGGATGCAGCCCAAATCCAAGCGGTGAGTTTCACCTAAATCTCTGTCTGTCAGAGGCTTCTTTTTTCTTTTGTCGGCAGATTCGTCTTTATCTCTTGTGTCACTTTTGCATGTGAAGGCAGAACCTGTATCAGTGGAATCTCCCAGCGAAATATGCTGCTCTTGTTTATCTGTCAAGATTTTTGCTCTAATTATGCCTTTTCCCCCTCCTTACTTGCCTCAGTTGTTTATTTTCCTTTTAGAAGATCCCCCTTACTGATTAGGATTTATACAGGATGTTGTTATATATGCAGATAGGTGACAAATTAAAGGAAAACTTGAATGCTTGACCCTCGCAGTGAAGGCATGTTTTGATTCCATTTCTCCCATTAATGGAAAAGATCACAAATCAATGCAAAGTTTTTCTTAGGGATCGCCTTCATCCTATTATGAAACATTTTTATCCTGATGGGAGTGCTCTCTCCTTGAATAAAAATGTCCTCATCCATTGGGCACAAGAGGTCACTGAATGGTTTAATGAGCATGAAAATTACACAACATGGCTTTTGAAGTCACCAGACCTCAAACCAGTTAAACAACTATGAGATATTGTTGAACCACCATCATCTAAACACCAAATGAGGGAAGAATGTATATAATCCCCCAGTAGAGCTCTAAAAACTGGTAGAATCAATGCCAATATGCAATAAAATGTACCTTACCAATACATTTAATGTCACCTGTCTGTATATACACAGCATACAGTTGGCGATACAATAAGCAGTGGTGCATGTAAAGTACATTTCTGTCTCCAACCACTAGGAAATACTTCAATTAAACTCGAAAATCTGACTAATTCTGATATAGTTTTTTGGTAACTGAGACCTGCCTTTTATTACCATTTTTTTAAAACAGAAAATAGAATAGAATAGTGTTTTATTGCCATTTGCACGGGTACATTACAGTACAGGTACATTGGAATTCTTTGTGTGCTTTCTCGAGTCAGCTTTATACATAGAAGAAAACATAAATAAATAAACAAAAAGGTAAGAGCAGCAGCAATAAAAAAAATACAAATACACATTATAAAAATAAAATAAGTACACATCATAAAGAAGCACTTTGTATTTGTGAGATACCTCTGCATCATCTTTTTTTTTCCTGACCAACTTCACCAACAATCATAAAAAACACAAGATTATCGTTTTCTTCTAGCACTTTTGCAGAGGTGAAGAGAAAAAAGGATGAAGAGAAGAAGAAGGAGGCCTGCTTAAGCAACAGACAGCGAGTGGAGCTTTTCAAAAAGGTAATTCCTACATGTCTTTTTTGTTAAAACAATTAAAAATTAACCTATTAATTTTCACTAACAAGCAATCAAGCATCATTGAAACCCACATTATTGTATTCTTAATTGTTGTGGAGATGTCAAAGTTTCCAAATATGTAAGGAGGAATGTAAAAGAAACTTTCCTTTTAATAGAATCCACATAAAAAGCAGCAAGAGTGTTGGGTTTTTAATAATTCACCACATAATAAATGATTCACTAACCGTAAAGCCATGCAAGGGAGGAAGAAACTGTATAACAAGGGGGTTAATATGACAAATACAACAAGGTGATCACTTAATAAGACACTTACAGGGCTGACTCTTATGCTCCAATAGTCCTCTGTTAATATTTAAACATATATATGTATGAATACATAAATGATGCACAAAGTCACCAAACAGTTGCAGAATAAAGCAAATAACCTCAAAAACAGCTTGTCTGGGTGTCACAAGCATCTGCCCGAGACGCCGAACACAACATTAATTGTGTATATGACCCACAGGCAATTGAGCAAGTAATAACACACCTTTCTCCTACAAGCTCAATTAAACCTCGCAAAGGGTGAGCCATTCCGCTGTAATGGCTGACACTAAAGGGTTTCTGTACTAATAATGCAGCTTTTTTCTCTCCTCAGAGTGATGCAGCTGTTGAAAATAATGGATTTAAATTTGCAAAAAAAAACTCTATTACGGCTAATTGAAAAGACCAGCGACGAGTGGGAGACATGAGGTTGAACTTTAAAGACATTTATGCGAAAATGTCAGAAACACAAAAACACGGGGGCAGATGGGACGCCAAGCCTATTTCTGGGTGTTGAGAATGAACAGGTTGTGGGCTTAATAGCAAATTACAATAAATAATATATAGCACAGTCTAATAGTTATGGTCGAACTCACAGAGATTGATCGACAGTGGTCTGATGAAATAATGTTTGGGTCTTTTAAAGTAGGATTTTACAGATTTATTGAGTATATGATCATCATCATTTGTCTACTTTATGCTCAATGTCAGAGTCAAAATAATGAATTCCATACAGCAAATGAAACAAAACCTTTACAGACATGTTTGTTTGTTTGTTTGTTTTTATCAAAGCTTCTAAGATGCTGTCCTCTAATGATAAGGTTGTAGGAATTCAGGATTTTTTAAATATAATTTTTGGATTAAAAAAAACCCAAAAACTAATAATTTAATTAATTAACTAATGTTACATTATTAATAATTATTATTTAATAATAATGCATTGATTTAAATTTAAAATAATATGTACTGCACTTGTTGTACATTTACTCAAATACTGTGCTGAAGTACAAATTTGAGGTACTTTTCTTGGATATTTCAATTTTTTGAGACTTTATACCAAACCAAAAGAAAATGCACTGACACAAGGACAAAAACATGGCTGTTGTCCTGAACTCATGAACTGACTTTTTAGAACTATGTTTTTGTCACAGGACAGCAATGTGATAAACATCTGATGATCCTATAGAACATGATGCATTTGTTTACATTAAACCACCAAATAGTGTATAAAGTAGTTAAAATTAGCTCAACATTAAACATCTAGAACAGCAAAATGCAATTATGCAGCAGCAATATGAATCTAAAAACGTCATATATAAGACTAAAACACTGACAGGGAACATTTTACTGCACAAAAACTACTTTTACCCTGTATATTTGCTGATAATGTTTTAATATTCTTTTTCTATTTTTTAGTTTTAGTTTTTGAGTGCACTTTAACTTGTTTGATTTTGTGGTATTAATACTTTTACTTAAGTAAAGGGTCAGAGTACTTTTTACACTGCTGTCTGGAGAAAGTCATCATTTAAGTGGTAAAGATGTAGCAATGCAAAAAGATGCATGTTAAAGTAAATGCAACAAGCCACAATACACTGAATATTTAAGCTGTTAGAACAATGAAATTCCACTAGAGGTCGCTGCTGCCAAAGTTTTCCATTTTCTTGCACTTCCGCCAGGAGTTCGATGGGAAAGTCTGATCTTAAAAAGACACATTCAGTGGCAGTCTCAGCATGCGAGGTGGATGGTGGTATATTTTTATTACTACACGCTCAATAATAATCATCCCCTAAAAAACTGATTATGATTTGCGGGAGGAATTGTCATCCCCCTGTTTCGCTCAACAGCCCCTTGCACTTTCCCTGATTATGAAGAGAAACTATGAACGGCCTCATTGTGCTGAGTGTATGAGGCCTGTGTTCCTGAAAACAAAAGAGGCCCTTCAGTGGCAGGGAAAGCTACAGTGCGGTGCCACCGTTGAGCCGAGCTGCTGCTGCAGACCGAGTGGAAGCCCACACACGGCTGATCCACCCACGCTGCTGCTGCTGCTGAGGCAGATAACAGGGCCTGTGCGGTGTGGGTGAGAGGGTGACAGGTAGCAGGCTTCCCTCCTGTCAATGCACAGGACTGCAAATCCACATCAGAGGTCGAGGAGGCTTGCTGTAGTTGACTTTTGTGTGTTCCAGACTTTCTGCTTTAACTATTTCATTCATTTGTCTGTTTCCTTGTTGCAGAAACTGTTGGATCAAGTTCTTCAAAGGAGCAACAACTAAAAGACCGACCACAGATGAAGATGATCACATAGCAGACTGATGAAGTGAATTTTGCCCTTTGACATCCCTGAATATGAATCCAAATATCAGCATAGCTCATGATATAACTCCACCGTCCTTTAGCTCCAGTTTGTTTCTCTCACGTTACATTCAAGTTATATAGCTTAACATCTGTTTTTCTAGGGGTTAAATCTGTGGCGATCTTTGAAAAACCCAGAAGGTCGCTTAACATACCACTGTTTTGAGGGGTTTTCCAGAACTTTTAGGACTCTTTCTGCTTGCCTGGATAAAAAAAAATATACATCCTTGTGCACAAAACAAAAGACTTTTCTGTTTGTGCAATAAAAGATGGTAAGAAAAAGTGGCATAACTCTGCTGCATGAATATATCGATCAGCCACAACATTATGACCAATGACAGGTGAAGTGAATAACATGGATCTTATTGGTACTATGTGGTGTTCTGATGGAAAACCTTGGATTTTGCCATCCATGTTGATGAGACTTAGACAACCAAATAAACATTGTCCCAGAACAAGCACACTACCTCATGCAAATGGAAATCCCAAATGTCACTGGCCTACCCTTGCAGGAAAATGCCCCCCACCACATCTTGAGGAACATGACGATCACCCAAGATGTTGATTTGACCTCCAAACTTCCTAGACCCCATTCTGATCAAGCATCAACAGGATGCAGTGGAACAAGTTTGATTGACAGAGGCCCCACTGCACAAGCCAGAGTACCCAAAGGATCCACTGCCAAAGTCCTGGTGCCAGACCCCATAGGACACCCTGAGAGGTCCTCTTGTCCATGCCCAATGGTTCAGAGCATTTTTGACCACATAA
>OMNN01014478.1:5465-16294 GCA_900302755.1 Chromis chromis
CCCCCCCCCTCCATCAATGGGACCGGATGGGGCAAAAATGATTCCTAATGAATGCATACAGCTGCTGATCCATCTCTCTCCATCAAATGTGGTCCCTCTTAAATTGATCCAGCCTCTCAGACCTGCAGGGAACAGGGTGTTAATGTGAACGCTTGTGAGAATATATGTGCGAGAGCGTTGGGTAAGAGAGCGGGGAGATATGGATGAGGCATGCTTGACGGCAGTTGGAGTAGATACGCATGTATAATGTGGTAGGAAGCCATATGTCGGCCCTCGTTGCTGTGTGTCGCTGCTCAGACTTATCTGTTTGCGAGAAGGTGTGTTTGGGAAGTGAAATCGGTTTGTGTCCAGCATTTGCATGAGCACTGACTCATGCAGCAAGAAGTTCCCCTGCAGGCGCGCTTCGCTAGACGCTGATGCTAACTTCGATGGCTCATTGCTAAGCGTTTAATTTGACAGACTTGAGTCAGACACCAAGTTCATTAAAAAAAAAAAATAAACCCACAAGTGAGATAGTTTCAGAAAATGGAAGTCATTTTTTTTTTTTTTTTAACTACAAGGATTCCAAGTGACACATTGATGGCCTGCAAATTAGTTTTCTCACTTTGGTGAAGGATTGTCCATGTGCCTCCAGCTCGAGTTTCTGCTTCTGCATAATTTAATGTTTAATAAGCCTATTGCAAAGGAAAGGTGGCAGAATGTTCTGTCGAATTCCACCAGCTAGTGAGCTCTGGAAACACCACCTTTGATGATCCACTGAAAGCAGAAAATATGCCTCGTGCCTCCTTCTGTGCCTTTTTTTTTTTTTTTTTTTTCGCGCGCTGTGGTTTAATCATCAGTGAATAAGGTGTCAATTGTCAAACCAGAAATTTACTTGTCTTACGAAAACCATGACTAAACCGTATAAATATTTAATGCATAACATCTCTTTCCATTTCTCAGGCTGTCAGTCTCACTTTCTTCCTCTTCCCCTTTTCCCATTTACCCCCTGTCTTGCGCTCGTCATCTCAATTTCCCAACAGAAGTTTTAATTGACGAGTGGATGAGGAGCCGCCTAACTGCATTTACCAGACAGACTTTGGTGATTAAATCACGTTATTCACTCGATTAGCGTCACTTTTCTTACATTTCTACCACCACAGATCCTCCCTTCTGTTAAGTCCACACCTTACTCTTGACATTGAGGGCTGTTGATTGACACGTGATGAGATTTACACTTTGCGTAGGTGTAGTTCAGCTGCTTCCCTCAGTAGTCTGCAAAGCGTGGTGGAGGACTGAGCCAACAGAGTGGACATACAAAATGCACCAGCAAATTCATTCTTAAACCTTTTAATTATATTTCAGCCGGCGTAATATCTTTCACCAAGACACATTACTATTGCTCTACTGGCAAGCTTTCCATTTATGCGATGCAGTTATATATCAGACTATTTTAACGGTGGAAGATTTACCTCTCGTAAATTCCTGCAGCTTTTTTTAAAAGGTACTGGCAGTACTGGCAGTTTTTTTTCTGAGACTGAAATACAGAATGCAGCTGTAGCTATGAGCTCCAACACCATCTTCTACTCGAATTACTGACAATTCAGTGGCAGTGTTCGATTACTATGAGACTGGAAACAGCACAAAATGAATGAAAATTCTATCAGCTGAACAACCTGAAGTAGACGATGAAGAAAAGATGAAGGAAGACAAAAAAAATGGTGATGAGATGCTAATGGACTCGAACCAGAAAACTCAGTGAGTTATTTCAGGAATTGACTTCAGTTGCAAAAGATCTACGGGAATTTAAACTCAGCATGCATGAGACATTTTTAGATTATCTTGGAAGAGATATAAGATCTAACTGCACCAAAACAATGCAAAGAAATTCATTTCGCCTTTAGTTTAACCAATAAACTTACTTTCTTTCATTTATCTCAGGCAATTTAAGAGTTTTTTTATTTTTTATAAGGTTTTCAAATACCTTATTTGTAGTTGACAGTTTCGAGGGAACTCTTCCATCTTCTTCAGAAACGTCTAGGCGTGGTCGACCACGCCTCCTGCTGTCTGATCGCTCCCCCTCCTCCAAGACGGCGCTCCAGGCGTGGGACAGGTTGTAGGCTCCATCATCTCTGTTCACGCCTCAGTAACATCAGCTGATAAGGCACGTCATCACCAGACATCTAGATGACGTTTCTGAAGAAGACAGAAGAGTTCCCTCGAAACTGTCAACTACAAATAAGGTATCTGAAAACCTTACAACAACAACAACAACAACAACAGAAACTCTTAAATCGCCTGAGATAAATGAAATGAAATGAAGAAAGTAAGTTTATTGCACTAAAACAAGATATTAGCAAACTGCTAATGGAACCCTACCAGCACAAGGCCTGGATGCTAAAGAAACTAAAGCCAGCAGCACAGTAACTAAAGATGCCCTTCTGTTTCTTTTAAAACGGCATCGAAGCAAGATTTTGTGACTAGATCTACGAGAAGTACAAGATACAGAGTCATTTGTCAACAGCTTAACAATCTAACAACCTGGATAGCTCAGTGACTAACACCCCAGACCTCAGCACGGGACATCGGTGGTTCAAATCCCGGTCAGGGTGCAGGTATCAAGTGAGGACCCTTAGGCAAGGTCCTTAATGCTGCCCCGCCTACCTACCTATGTTGTTTTGGATAAAAGTGTCTGCTAAATTTAATTGTAAAACAAGTAATTCACTCTGCCAGACTCAAAATTCACAGAGGCCACATAGCAAAGCGTGGCACTAACTCTCCTCTGAGATCTACTGTTATGAACTTTCATCAGCTGAAAATCAAAGACGTAATGCCAAAACTTGGAGACAAAAGATCTATGTTAGTTTTTGACCACAACGATGCAAACGAGGCGATGCGCAAACACTGAGCCTACAAAAAGGATCAAGAAAGCATTAAATGTAAAGTAAATACGCTTCCAATATCTCCGTCCATTGGACCTATGCAAACACTCAAGAAGCTGCACAGGAGATGAGGAGGCATGAGATCAATGTGGAAATCCCTAAGGTCTTGTCAGATACTAGTGTGGAGGAAAATGTAAGGAAAGCATTCCCATGGCAACAGGTGGCAACTAGAGACGGAGGATGGTGATGCATGCAAGGTGTTCAAGGGTGAAAAACAGCAATGAAAGGACGGATCAGTAACAAAGCAGTCTAATAAAAAAAGACACGACGGCATAAAGCGCTAAAGTTTGGGAGGGATTTATAGCATTTCAATTAATCAGCAAAAGCCAAATCTATTTCTAAGGGGTTTTGGTTTTCTTAAATACAACCTCCCATGAGGATACTTGGCCGCTACATATACATAAAATTAAAACAAGAACTTGAGAACAGTTAATCTAAATGGATGGGTTAATATTTAACTAATGTTGGACGTATCCTATTTACATGGGCCTACAAGGGAATTATAGTTACGCAAGTTTCGTAAGACACTGTGAAGAAAGTTCTTGTTAATCTGTATCTCGTGTATACTTTGAAGAAATCAAAGAAACATTCTTAGAGTTCAATCCTAAATAAACACTGGTTGAGCATGAAGCTAAGGGTATAGATTAGATTAGATTAGATTAGATAGAACTTTATTAATCCCTTAGGATGGTTTCTTCAGGGAAATTAAGGTATAGATGGCTATTTGAGGTATAGTGACAGCTGAGGTGTCCCCAACTGTGCGTTGGGATGTGTGGAAGGCGGTAATGATGAGCAAATAAACTTTTCTAAGAAATTGGCTCGCAAAAAATGAAGAAAAAACACTGGGTAAACTTTAGAAAGAGTACAAACTCAACCTATAGCAAGAAAATGTATTAAATATGACCAGAAAATAAGAAATACAATTGAAAAAGAATGACACATTCCCCAAAATTTTAAAAACAGTTAATGTTATACCAAAAAAAACATGAAGCAACAGGCAAAAAACCTAGTTTATTCCATGAGAGATCTGATAATTCAACATATATATCAAGATGCTGATGATCTGAGAAAAAATACTTTTTAAAATATCAATGAAAACTTAAAGGTAAACATTTTTAAATCATTAAACCTGCCTTCACTTACAAAAAACATGAGCAATAACCAAAGGAGGAATTTACTCTGCAAAAGCAACAATTAAATCAAATAAATCCCCAGCTCAGATGGATTTAGAGAGAGTGGTATTAAACCATAAGAGATGCTCGGACACCTGTTCTACTGAAAACCTTTAACTGGGTCTTGTTGTTTGAAAGAGAAACGTAATAGAGCGAGGCAACAGTATCAGTCACAGCAAAACTGGAAAAGTTGTATAGAACAATAAGTGTATTAAATGTAAGGCATGAATTGTTTGTTTCCATCTCGGCTACAAGTATAGAAACAGATTTTAAATGTGGATAAAACAGGATTTATTTGGACAAACTCAAGACAATATTAGAAGAACCCTGCTGGTAATCAGATCTATAACCCAGAGCTAATAAGAGCCTAGACACTGAAAAAGCATTTGACTCTGTGAGGTTGAGGTTTCTTTTTAACATTATGAATTTTTTTTTGGCTCCAACGAGGCAATAATCCAAACAGTGGACAGACTATATCGAAGGCCATCAGCATGATTGAAGATTTAATGAGGAACTCTGAGAATCTTTTATACCCGGGTGACCAACTGGGCGAAGCTGCCTATCGAGTCTCTGTCTCTTTGCAATTTTTTTTGAGCCATTAGCTCAAGGAACAAGACAGAATGATGCAATTAAGGGACAGAAACTGGCAGAGAAACAGAAACTGTCTCTGTTTGCAGATGATGTCGTTGTGTACTTGTGTATTTAGGCAGCCTGACACAATCCCTGCTGGTGTCCGAACAAATAGAGCTCAGGTCCAAAAGACACAGATTCTTGGTTTCAGCTGTCGCCAGGATCTTCCCTGAAATTTCAATGATGCTGGGTTGAAAAGTTGGTGAAATATGTATCCCCAAAGACTAATCAAGATTAGTAGAAACTGGTTATTGACCCTTTTAACAAAGACATTTTGTGAATGTTTTTGAATACTTTTTTGAATAATTGAATTCATTGAATAATTTTGTGAATACTATTATATTATAACCTTATAATACTATTATAAGGTTATAATACTATTTCAGAATTGGAAGAGCTTGACTGCCTTTACTTTTTCACAAATGTACAAATCCTGGCCCATATTATTCCAGATAGTTTTTTGTTTATTCAGAATTTATCTGTTGCTTCTATGAGTATTAACTGAAAAGGACATCTTGATTGATGGACTCCATAAGCCAAGCGCAACATAGGCCTTTAATAGGTTGGTATACACTTGAAGAATCAATGGAAAAAAGACAATCAGTGTAGCTTCTAAACTAGTTAAGTAATTTAACTCGAGGAAAGCAGTTCAGCATGATTGGACCTCTGCCGCATAATCACATAATAACAGCATAATCATAAACCCTATATGTCAAGGTACAATTAGGAGCTTCCAGGATATTAAAGTCTTAAGTCTGGCCTTCAGAAATAACAATAAGTTTTCTACATATATGGCATATTTAGAAATTAAAAATATACTGGGAAAAATTAGTGGAAGCAAGTACTTGTGAATGCTTACAGTGACGAACCTTACAAAAGCCATTTAAAAACCCTATTTGAGTGTTCATTCACTTGAAGAAATTGGTATTAGCAGCACAGTTATGCACCTTATTTCGTCTACCAGCTCTATTTGCACATTGTTTTGCACATTCGTTTTTTAAATTTTTATTATATATAAAATGTGCGAGCTACTGGATACCTTGAATTTCCCCAAGGGGATGAATAAAGTGTCTATTTATCTGTATCTATTAAAGAAAGTACATTAAATTCAAACAGAATTGGGAAACAAGGGGTAGCATGGCTAAAAATGGGATGAGATATTTGATCAAGAGTGGAAAAAGTTCTTGGAGGGAAGTGAGATGAAAAAATTTAATCTACTATTTCTGTGCTGCTTCCGAAAAGAAATTCAAAACAGATAGATTGCCGTGGAGCTTGTGGGGACAACGAAGCAAATCATTTTCATACATTTTAGATGTGCCCAGCTGTGATCCCATTTTGGTTGTCTTTTTCAACAAAAAATACCCTGAGCCTCCAGCTTTTTGTACCTGGTTTATTTGGTGAAACTTGACCGGAAGAAGAAGTATCTGTTATGAATACTATTGGTGGCATGTTAAAAAAAACAACCAAAAAAAGCAACTAAGGCTGGAGAGTTGAGGTGAGGAACTCGGACATCTTGGGAGAGTCAAGTCCTCCTCCTTGGTGTCGAAAGGAGACAGCTGAGGTGGTTCGGGCAGCTGATTAGGATGCCTCCAGGGTGCCTGCCTTTTGGAGGTTTTCCGGGCACGTCCAACTCGGAGAAAACCCCGGGGTATATATATAGAACTCTCTGGAGTGATTACATATCTTATCTGGCTGCCGAGCGCCTCAGGATCCCCCAGGAGGATGCTGAGGAGAGGAATGTCTGGAATAACCTCCCATCGTGTCCTAACTGGATGCATGGATGAAAAAAGAAGTGTGTCAATGATTGGACTGATCTGGAGAGAATGACTTTATATTGTACATGCATTACAGAAAAGGCAGCTTCCAGATTACTTTTTTTTTTTGTTTAAACGTAACAATTTGTCTCTGTTGGTCACAGCTGAGTTGGTCATGAAGAGTCTGTTGCACTGAGGGGCAGACAGAATCTTGTGATGATCAAGTGTCATGTCACTTTAAAGCACACGGTGTCAGGAGTGGTTGGTAATAACACTTGGGGTGAGGCATTCAGGTAGAACAGGTAGAAGAGGAATCAGGATGTTATTAACAGGTGAGCAAGTATAAAATAAACAGGTTGAGGTTAATTCCCAAAGAGTTACTGGTGCGTCTTGTGTAACCATCAAACATAACAGGAGTAAAACCACACTGAGGTGTTTTGTGAAGAGCGACATGGATTCTTTGAAACCACCGGTAAGTCTGAAATTAACTGGAAATTTCGACAGCAATTGGCATACCTTGAAGCAACAGTTTTTATACTGTACATCACGGCCATGGGACTAGATGCTAAGCCGGATGCAAGCACTGCAAAAAATGGATATCTAACCAAGACTTACCATCTTACATCTAGCAAAAAAGTCTTTTTAATCTTATTTTAAGAATAATATACTATACAAGAGCAGAATGTGTAAGATTATTAATCTTGTTTTCAGATTGAATGTCTTTTTTTCTTACTTAGTTAGTAAATCCTAAAATGAGTTACTTTACATGCAAATTAAGCTAAATTAATGACAGAGACATTTTTTGATGTCACGTTGTCTCTTTTCAGACCATTTTTAGCAATGAAAACTTATTTCAAGACCTGCCAGTAACAAGTGAGACGCATTGGTCACATATTGTAATTATTCCATACACTGATTTGTACCAAGATCAACACATTTATTTACAAAGCAGTAAGCATCACAGTGTGTAACATCACATGCAATATCAATTCATTACAACACAGGCAGTACCTTCCTAGGAAGGTAGTGTATAGCAAGCCATAGAAGTGTGCAACACATTTGTATATGAAGATGATGATGACAAAGATAAACTGTATAAAGTGCTTGAAAGATTTGATGCACGGAAAAAAGAATGAACCATATGAGAGATAACAGTATGAGCCTTTTGATTGCTTTCAGTTGTGGTTTTCACTTAGTGTTTGATGATAATGACACCTTGGGTGAGGCATTCAGGTAGAACAGGAACAAGGATGTTGTTAATCTGATAAGAGAGACTAGTTTATTTTTTAATTAACTTTTAAATGACACACATAGACTAAAGTCATTTTGATGAAATGTCACAATTCTAAGCTTAGTTAATGTAGAAAAAGGCAAGAAAAGCCAAATAAATCACCTATTTTCTGTCTTTTATCCTCTCTTTCTTCTGTTTCTCTAGACACCATTCTGAGATCTGACTTATTTATCTGTCTAAATTAGAATTAGAAAGCAGCATCTATGACGAACTCCCTTAAATGTTCTAGTCAGAGATGGGACTTCCTTAAAATGTTACATGGAACCCAACAAAATATTAGTCTAAAGGTGAGACTGAATCAGTTCTGTACTAAGCTAAAAAAAAAAGTATGGTGTGTCAGCAACTGTAACTTTAAAAAGTGCAACAAAACACAGAATTATATGGAGCCCCTAAAGGGACATTGAAGGATTTTTTTTTTTAAATGTAGTTAGTAGATAGTAGAAACTATCTCATGCACACACAAAACTTTCTCGTGCGCACGCAAGACCGGCCGCACATAGACACCAATGGTATTTCTGCAGCTTGAAAGACGGCTACTTTTGATCAAACTGGGCTTGTAGCACATTGTCTACCTTACAACGATGGGAAAGAGGCATCGTTTATGTTTTGACAACGTATTGCTAATGAGTTATTGATGCCGGAAAGTATCTCGTGAGCACAAGAAAGTTTCGTGTGCGCAAAAAAAGAGAAACTACTTTTTTTTTTTTTAAATCTGCCAATGTCCCTTTAGGGGCTCCGTAGAATTAAGAGAACTATTAGTCATGCTTTTGTGTTTTTGGTTTAGTTTGGTTAACACAACTCAAATTACATGTACAGTTAATTTATTATGCTATTTATTTGTCCTGGTGCCTGTCTGTAGTGTTTATTACAACAAAAGCTGTTTCACTTCCTGCAAAAGTCCAGTAATTCCATCTGTATAAATAGGAAAATACACTGACATTTACAAGTTATTCACATTCAGGATTCTCTGAATGTGGCATTAGTCTTAAGTCTAAATGCCAAAGCTATCTTCTGGTCAGTGAGCGGCCAGCTGTATATATACTCGCATAACACACAACTGCTCCACTCTCTATGTCAAGAAGCCTTAATTCCATGATTTTCTTTGCCTTGTTTGACTGAGATCCTCTTTACGGAACAGTGATCTTTCTTCCTGTACACAACCTCGGCGTTAACCGTGTGTCACATCTGAGCGGCACAGCGGGGGTTCGCTGCTGTTGGAGCATGAACACACAGCAACTGAGCTCTTTGTGTGCGCAAAAATATCAAATTGGATTGAAACCTCCTCATTTCTTTGTGCTTTCTGAGGGAACACGAAATGGCACCAAGGCTCCACTGGTGTGACACCGTTGGTATTCGTCTCCCCGGCGAGCGCGATGATTGTGCCTCTGTTGTTCAGAAGCCGTTCCATGGTATGATTAACAATGCAGAGGGAGATGATGATGGAGCTTCACAAGGTGTGCGATTGATTGCTCTGATCTTCGGCAATCACTCGCTGCCTTTCTCTAGGAGAGCGTACAGTTGGCTTTGGGGTTAAATTGCAGGCATTCATCAGTCAATAGCGACAGCATTGGAAAATCCGGTGAACCAAGAGTTAGCTCGCCATCAGCCCGCTGTTAAATGCTGATTGCCTTTATCCTGTGGTGGAAAATAAAACAGCAATGGAGGTGGGAGAGATTACAAAACGGTTTCTGTGCATAAGGTCTATGTGAGAGCGGCTTAAGCACAGTGACAAACCAATTTTCCCACCGTGAGTCCACAGAGAAAGCACAGCTGAAACTCATTTTGCTCTGATCTTAAACTCTCCTTTCAATGTCCGGTCGTTGCACTCGAATCCACTTCATCTTCGCAGTGGGCGGACCGCGTCACTTTTCAGCTTACTTTAGCATGACTCCCAGTCATAAACAACTTATCCAGCTTGCACCAAAAGTGTCGCACGGGTCAGAACCTATTAGCCAGATGCAACACAAAGACATAAAGTAATGACTCATGTGGTAATGTGTGTGTGTGTTCTCTCTGCAGCCTCCGGCCCAGGGCAGGACCTCACCCATTAAGTCGCTGCAGAATGGCAGCCCCTCCAAATGCCCCCGCTATATAAAGATCAAGAACTGGGAGACTGGCACCGTCTACAGCGACACCCTCCACCACAACTCTGGAAAGGTAAGACACATGGAAGCTAGTCCAAATAATGGTTGGATAATGCAGGCTGCTGCAGGATTTACATTTGTGGAAGAACAGTTTTGATGTCGTGATTCAAGTCATCCTTGGGTTTCTATGCCACTGTCGAACCGAAATGAAGGCTCAGAGGTGCTATTGCTTCTTCACGTCTTGACGCCCTTCACTGCACATAAATTGGCACCAAGTGACCCGTATGATGCAATTGTAATGCAATGCCCCGATATCCAGCCATGCAATGAAAACAAATCTTTAAATTTCTGTTTACTTCACTTTATTTGTTAAAAAAACAAAACAAAAGCACCATTCTTCAAAATTGCAACTTGCTGTGGCTGCCCTTTGTTCTGTGACTTTAACAGTATCTTAAAGGCACTGATGTACATCAAATACAGTGTCTCGGTTGACTGAGCAATCATTTAGCCTGCAGACTTACCAACACATAATTTGCAAGTCAAGTAGATTGAGGAATAATAGCACAGCATGGCGTGCCTTCTCTCTGCCTCTCACTAACTATTCATACGTACATTAGAGGACTCTTGATTGAACTGTAAGTGATTTAGCTTGGTGATATTTACCTCCAGCATTCTCTTCAGGGCTCTCTAGGGCTACAAGTAATGATTATTTTTCCTAACCGATTGATATGATGGTTATTTTCTTGGTCAGTCTATAAAATGTCAGAAAGAAAAGGTGGGAAGGAAACAATTTCTCAAAATCACAACTTACTAAAAACGTCTTTGTGTTGGTTAACCAGCAGTTCCAAACCCCCAAATTGTTCAGTTTACAAATTACATCACACAAGACAAAGAAAAACAACAAATCATCCCAAATGAGGAGCTTATACAGTAGAAAGTGTGTATATACAGTTATACAGCAGAAGTGACTACAACCC
>OMNN01014482.1:2458-25404 GCA_900302755.1 Chromis chromis
AAATATCATTCATGAGCACTTGCATATTTATGCAAAATATGGAGGGAATGCTGAACTTGTTCAAGGGTAAACTGATTTATGTTTTGCTTCTTTTAAGGGGTTATACTCTTTATGTGCCAATCTGCTATTTTAGACTTATGCATTCTTTTAATTTGACTGTTACTGTGTCTTCTTCCTTTCAGGGAAGGATCTGAGTGTTTAGAGAGAAAGATGGTGCTTTTGTTGTGTTTTGTTATAGAGGGATAAAATCATTGCTTTTTCGCGTATATGTACACAGCCATATCTTCTCCTACAGGGGTTTCTCCAACAAACTACTGCTCTCACCTTGATGTTTTTTTTTTGCTCATTCGGTAGCAGAAAGACACAATGGTGTTCACATGTCGACGGAGACATTACCCTGATAGCACGCCGCTACAGAGACTTGAGTAAAACAGCTACAAGTTAGTCTTAAGTGAAACCCCTCGAATGATTCTATCAGTGGAGTTTATCATTCAGACAGCCTAATGCAGCAAGGCTTTTGCCATTTACTGTATTTGTCATTGGCGATATTCATCTAGTTATAAATGGAGCTGTCATGATAATGCTATGAAGGATCACGCTAACCCCCATTTACCAATCTCTTCGTCAAATCCCAAAGGGTGGAGCTTTGATTACTCTCGCAATTAGCGATGTCAGCCTCCTGTATGAATTAAGTATTCAGGTTTGTGTTTTCAAACCAATTAGCCTACTCTCTCGCTATGACTTGTTGATTAATTATAGATATTTAGTTAGGAAAGGAGACATTAATTATTAATCAAAATTGAATAATGTGGCATAATTAACAACAAAACTTTTATTTTTTCTCCCCCCTTCCTCCATCTCGGTGTGTTTTCATTTATATAATCTGACTGTTTGTGACACGTGACAGAACTGAGAAGAATATGTGACCTTGGCTTATGTGAAAAGGCACTGAAAGCATTAACAAGGCGCTAATAGCTTTTGTGAGAGTGTTTGCTGTACTGTCAGCAAGTTGCTGTAAGTGCTCAGCGTTAACACACACTTTCAAATCCAAAATCAATGGGCTCTTAGAAACCTGTTGTACTGATGCACTGGAAGACTCTATTCATCACTTGTTTATGGCTACATGCTATGAAGTGAGGTAATGGCATTTATGGGTATTTACAGGTGACATGTTGAGTCCTTAAATATTATTTATTGTGTCTGCCACTCTGCTGCTATTGTAGCCAATGTCCTTGCACAGATGATATAACAGATATCTGGTCATATTGAAGAAAAGGTGTGATTTATTGCAAGGTCACCGGGGTTACTGATGTGCCTTACTAGCAAATGGCAGAATGTATCACCAGCTTTTGTTGCCACAACAGGCCCGAGTTACTTCACCGTGAAATTAGCATTGACTGACAGGCTATTAAATATGAAGTTTGTGACTGAAATGCTATAAAATATTGATGTTGATCATTGTGCGTTTGTTGCCGGGCAGATTTGCTCCATTGTCTGCATCGTGCAATACCAAGTCTGACCGACTCTTGACAATAAGGCTTCCCGTGACCGGTGAAAAGCGGCCGTGGACCATGCAAATATGTGTCATCGCTGATGCTGGTGTGGAAATATGAGGCGAGCCAGCTGGTGAAACAAGTGTGAAACAAGGCTTACACATTTCGTCTGCATCTGCGATAAAGTAACCGCACTGGTAACTGCACTTTTAGCAGATTCCAACTTTGTGATTGATGTAGTTGGTGTAGTTCCACACCATCAGCATAATGTTGTAAAAGGGGGGGAACATAAGGGAGAAAGACTGTGGCATTAGTTGCAGTTTTGCTCAATTTCTGTGTGTATTGATGCATTTCATAGCACATTTCAGTAACCAAAGAGACTGTGATGAGATAAGGAGATTACCGCACTTATCATAATCACCATTGAACGGCTCTGAATTTGCATGAACATACAGTTTATTGCTCTGGGATAAGGCTTACAATAGCAGCAGCATATTTGCTTATAACCACAGGTAAATCTGAATGACAGCTGTAAAATGTAGCAGCTAATGGAATGCTAAATTCACCCACGATGCCTCAGGAAATGCAGATTCGCCAAGCTCCTTTACCTAATAAATTAAACGGATATCTGATAAAGCTCAGAGCATATGCACAAAGACAAAACGGCACATTAAGGCACCTACCTTCAGCCTGCCCATAATGTGACAAAGTGATGGCAATTGACATAGGTGAATTATGTTAATATACACAAATAAAAACAGCATTTCACTTACATCAGCTCTGTTTCAGGGCCTTCAAATTACATGAAACAGATTTTAATTTGATGGTTTCTGCTGTGTGCTAATGCACAAAAATAAACAGAAATAGAAATGGCATAATTGTATGTTATTAGTGCAATTGATTCTTATTTGTGCACAAAATGAAATCTTCTTAAAATCTAAACTCTTGTTAACTGTATAGCATAAAACAGCAAAATTAATAGACTCGAGATACCTTACATTACTGCAAACCTTTGCGGTGAAAGATATTGTATTTCTCCACTCATATCTTTTCTCCTTTTTCATGCATAAAACGGCCACAAATCAGCCACACTCCCATAAAGCACAGTAATTCCTGAAAAGCCCAAGTTTTGTCTTTGAAACTGTCGGAGATAGATATACCCCCTCTGTAATGAAAATGTTCGGTCAAGCCAATTAAAACCGAGCCATTTTGTCTTTGTGTCTTCCCTTCCTCTGCAATTAATTAAACGTGGTCATAAAAGGAATATTCTCGTGGTATGAATAGCTGCAACAGACCTCCAGTGGTCATGTACTAAGGTTGAATTACTATGTTGTCAATGGGGCTATTATGTGAGAATTAGGTCTGAGCTTGTCCCCCTTTACAAAATGCTATTGTACCAGAGAATTATGAATGCTGCATGAAAACGACTGACTCCAGTGAATGTTACAAGTCGTGGATGTGAACACTGTTGAAACCCAGTCACATGTTTCACTGTTTTTATTAATCCAATCAAGATTCTTCTGTCTCTCGCTTTCATTAATCAGATTTTTCTGTTCATCTTTTGTTTCTCTTTTTGCTTTTGGTGGACAATTGTGATTGAAAATTAAAATCTGTCAGAAGACCTCTGCTGAGGTTAAGCTGCGAGTAGAGTGTATGTAAGACAATAGCAAATGCTATGTATTACACTTTATAAATTATTATTCTGCTGAATTACAATGAGAAACATATCTAGATGTGAAAATACAGAAAAACACACTAAAACAGTGTTTCCTTTGTGGAGTTGTGTCTTGTTTTGTTTTGTTTTCACAACAACATCGCTTCTGAAAACAGCTGGTACTGAGTTACAATCTACGTATTTTGCCAGTGCATATTAGCTGGCACTAATTTTTTTGTACATAAATGCTCTAAACAAACATTTCTGAAAAAATCCTACATCATTTACCAATAATATACCCAGTATTTGGATGGTAGATGGTTCTTGTTTGGACCTATAACATGTGTTCAGCAGCTCGTGGGCCCACATGAGATTCCAGGATACCTGAGCGATGCATATTTCATCATGTACGTTGACGATATAAGGAGTGTCCTTGAATGTAGATACGTCACACTCTGAGTGCTGGGTTAGTCATTCCGCCCAAGGTGATGGAGAGTCTGGTCATGGATCATTGACATTTTAGGCTATTTAGCCTATCCTTTGAAGTTGTATGTACCTGTAATTTCACTGTTTGACACAACTAATGTAGGCTACATAGACAACAGAGTTCACATACGGATGGTCATAGTGCAATACCTTAAGACACAGAAGTACATACCAGAGTCTTCTACAATCTACAGAGTCTTATATAGCCTTTAATGTCCTTTGCATTGCTACATAAAGCACTGCAGACATTAACTTATCACCTTTTTTATTTTAATAATAAGCATCAGGTGCCCAGCATGGACAGCAGTGCAGACCTCCTAGTCTCACTGCAGGGCTACTTATTATTATTAACATCATTTGTCTGGATCTCTTGCTGGTTCAACAGACACTGTGAGGATGACATGTTAATAAATGACCCTGGGTGCCTCTTTGGCATAGGCCTGTTCCTCACCTGCCCCCTCAGCCTCATCAGCAATACACGTGCACACGTGCATAGACACACAAACATTCAATCCCCAACAGGGACAGGAGGTGGTGATTTGTTTTCCTGAAGGTCCCTACTCTGTCTATTGTTGTTTGCACTGAAGGGGACAAATTCAATTCATTCTTATGACAAGAACGCTGTGATACACAAGAATAAAGCGAGGAAAGGAGGTAAAAAGGAGATAGGAGATTGGAGGTGCAAAGGTAGGAAGATGTGACTGTCCAGGAGGAAGCAAACAAATGAGGAAGGACACAAAACTTTGAGAAAGCAGAAGTACAATACAAAGTAGAGCACAATGGATGAGCGGCTGTACTTGTGGGATTTGAGGCCTGCAGCTGTACAGAAAGTGCATCTGTTTTTCTTACAGTATAGAACTGCTGTGCTCATTTAAAGCGCAACAATCAGTGCTACCGTTGTGATGCACCTTCAGTGTGTCAACCACAAACTCAAACATTCAATCCTTCTTCTCACAGCGGCCGTTTTCCTCTGACGCCATGCTCAGGGTGGAAGTCCAGATGCTGCTATCAAAAGGACAATGTTGTATTGCTGGGTTCCAGGTTGCAAGAGAATCTGACAGTTCATCATGATTGATTAACAACTTAAAAAACAACGAATAGTGAAATTCCAGCATTAGATAGCAGCTAACGTTAGCATTCAACTACTTTCTTCCAAACATTCCTGTTTGATCATGCTACATGATATGATAGAAAAGGTGTGAATTACTTCTGAAATATCAACGCACATTATGCACACATTTAGTGAAGCCTGGAAGCAAACGCACAATTCATTTATAAACTTGCAACCTGGTAAACAGCCGTGTGAATATAGTGAATGGACGCGACTAACTACAAATGAAAGAAAACCTAAATTTCAGACAGTCCCGAAAAGTAAAATACCAAAGAAATCCTTGTAGCTAGTGCTAGTATGCACTTTCAGTCCGTTGATCCCTCACCAAGCTATCTATAGTTTAAAGTCCTACTCTGGTCATTGATTAAACTTGTAAAAACTCTGTGTAATAAAAACACATATTTAAAAGTTTTTGATGAAAATAATAGCCTAGATGTAATTCTACACTGTGGCTGCCTCTAGAAAGCGCAGATCTATAAAGTCCACACCTGTCTTCACCTACCTTTCCACTACTCGCTGCAGCTCGACTACACCAGTTTACCTTTGCTACACAATGACAAGTTGTAATAGTGGAGTAATCTAGTCATTGGTTTTTGAAACAGAAACTGAATCTGAAGAAGAGTAAGGATACAGAAAGTCCCACCCTGCAAGCTGACAGGATTGATTCTGTAGGTGTCTTACATATGAAACCCCAGAAGTCTGAATCTGTATTTTTGAGACCATCATAAGTATGCTACAATTATAAAGTAGAAAGAATCTGCAATGATGTGACTGCAAACAAAAGCTTGTGTTATGTCCTCTTGTATATAAAAACACCATGTGGACATGATCATTTTTTGTAGAATATATATTTTAGAATATTGTGAACTGAAAGGTTGTAAAAATTGTTAGTCAGAAAATCATTCCCTTGGTCAAAGTGAAGGAATGTATAGCTCAAAGTTGAACAAATCATTAAATCAACTGCATCAACGTGGTCTTTCAACAGATGGAACTATCTCAGCAGTTATCATGGCGCCTGGCATTGAAAGCTACAAAAAACTAGAAGTGGATTTAGTTTATAGCTCAATTTTTTCAATACTCTTTAAAGCTATCATAAATTGTTGTATTCACAGTGGCTTTGAGTCATGTAATGAACAATTGACAAAAGGATTATCAGTGGCATGACAACATTTAGCAAACGTGGGACTCAGTATAGGAACTTTACAGCATACTTGCTTGACATTATACTTGTTCTTCTGATTTCCTGCTACTTAATCTGTTGTGAGTCATGGCACCCATAAAAACTGCAGTTTGTAACAAACAAAGGCGAAAATAAACATAACTATGCATGGCTTGTACTGCTGATCAGGCTGTCATTATGCGAATTCAAGAAAAATGTGTCCAAAACACTTCTGAATTATTACCATGAAGCAAACATTATGCACTTGCCTTGTAAAAACTACCTGTGAAAAACACTTCTGAATCCCACCATGATGCCTCCCCTATGAACTGTCACATTAATAATCCTGTGCTCATATTCAAATGTTCTGTCGAGAGCTAAAGAAAGATTGAGTGCCTTTGCCATTGTGAGGCTAAGATTGAAGACATGTCCCATTGACATTGTTAAAAGTTTATGAAAATATATGAATCCTCAAATGTCATTGGCTGCTGGAGCTCTCAACTCCTGCACAGTTTCGGGACAAAAATCACTCTTTTAATCAAAATGATAGAATACTATCGAGTAGGATTCAGGGATGTGAATAAAACAAGTAGTCAAAGCTCGACGAGGGTGGAGGCACGGAGGGGGTCAGGCGATAGATCTTACTACACACATGCAGTACAAAGATGTCTCATTTTGCTCGTGGGTTATGTGCACATGTAGGGCCCTGATTTTCAAATTAACATGATATGATTCTGACAGAGAGTCAACCCTCCGTCAAACGAAGACATATGGTGTCACATCTGCATGCAAAGCCTTGCATATGCTCGACACATCACATTCTTACAGCCTATGAGCCTGTATGACACGAAGGTGGCTTAATGGCACACTTCTTGTGTGTCACAGTTCTTTGCAGTCACAGTGTTCATATGCTAAAATACAGGTTGGGTTTGGACATTTTCTGTTGCTTTAATGGTTAGGAAACACTTTTAGAGCTTTAAATTTGTATTATCCAGTACATTATTCTAGTTGTAGAGGATTAAAATGAAAAATGAGGGTTTAAAAGGTGTTTATCTAATTAATCATGAAGAGAAAGTCCTATTAATTCTCAGCTCTGTGTCCTGGCTTCTAACTAGGTGACGAATGAATAAAGTTTTGTCATGAATTCAGATGCAACCTAATGGTCATTAAACAAATCTGATTATATTCTATAAATCATTTTTAAGGCCCATTGTTTTGCATTTATATCAGACCATACACCAGGTGAAGCTGTTGAAGATATGTTTGGGTGGAAACAGATCAAATCTTTGGGAATTTAAACTAAAACAAGGAACTCCAACTCCTCCAAGCTATAAACCATAACCAGTTAAGTCATGACTCCCTGCATTTTGTCTCACTAAAAGAAAGTAATTATTCATAACTCACCCTAAAATAAGAACACAACAAGAATGGAATTACCAAATTTGTTCTGTTTCAGACATATTATCCTGCTTATATTTGGCCATTAATGCATCATCTTACATTAAATACTTAATAACGTAAATAAGTTATCACTGCATCTTTAGGAACCACATGGTCAATGGAATTTAAGTATTTTAATGAAATAGGGAATCGACCAATATGTTTTTAGGGCCGATACTGATACTACTGGTAATCAAGAAAGGCCGATGACCGATATTTGGACCCAGTAATTTACCCAATATGTTATATTTCAACAATCTGTCCTCAGACAAACTCAAATTTATTTTAATGATATGATGTTAAAATAAAGGAAACAACAATATTCTTACAAATACAGCAAGAAAACACTCCTTTTATGATCAAATTAATACATTCACATTTATGAGTTTATTATACTTATTTACAGTATTTAGTCTATTCTGACTCCAAAAGTATGTGGGTGGCACTTTGTTGAACATGGTAGTCCAGCTTTTCTTGCATGCCTAACCCTTACCCTAACCGTAACCATAATTAAAAGACTTCTATCTTTAAGATTTATATTGTATTGTATTGTTTTTTATTGTATTTTGTTACTGTTCTGGTAGGATCACCGTTTGTCCTAGGACAGATTGCGATCGCAATCTGTACTAGTAGGATCGCCGATTGTCCTAGGACAGATTGCGATCGGGATCTGTCCTAGGACAACCGGCGTTTATCCTGGATCGCGATTTCTACTGCGACATATATTTTTGTTTCGTTGTTTGTCACTAACATGATCTTTGATTAAATGTGACCATAATGTGTACTTTTGCAGCTGAAAACTAAGACAGTTACAACTCCCTGGTGGACATTAACATTTTTGAACTTTGTTTCTTGGTACCTATTGGCCATCATATATGTTAACACAGGTACAGTATGTCTGTAACATGGTAAAATCAGCCGATATATTGGTACTCTAGCATTAATAGGAACTGTTAGGTGTTTTATTTTATGATCTGATTGACAATGTTCCTCCACTTCATTTATCTGAGCTAAGAAAACAGAGTAGGATGCTTGAACGTAAGTACACAATGACATGCAGAAATGATGGTGTGCTACTGATTGTTGTAAGCAAATTACATCATGTTCCAGCTTCACTGACTTTATGGATCATAAAGGGGATGGAGGGGCATATGGAGCTTAAACTAGTCTTACTTTCAGTTCATTCACGCTGCATAAGATAACATTAAAACTGTTCATCTTTTAAAATATCACACATCGCATGCATTGAATGGTGATATAAATCCTCTCTCTGGAGACCCACAACAGCAATACAAGTGTGTCTAAAACCTGAAGTTACCAGGTGGAAGTGTGGTTTCTGGCAGTCTGTTGGGAGCTGGCGATACAGAGCTCTATTGTGGGACAGGGAGAGTGATTGAGTGCCGCGGGCCTACAGCAGTCGTCCCGTCTGCTCTGTTGCCACTCTATTCCATCATAGGCACATTTGCCCTTAAGGGAGTCTCCAGAGGAAACGGGTGCTGACCTTGTGCACCTGTGCTTCCCTCGATGCTCGGGGAGGCTCACTAACCCAAGAGTTTACCGTCTCTGTCCTCTACCTGTTTGGTCTTTTTAATTCAGATTATAATTGAGAGCAAGGACAAAACATTTTTATAGAGAACTCGCTCCACATTTAGAGATGGAGAGGCGAGGCTTTCAAGAGTATGCAAATGCCGTGCACATTAAAACGCTACTGCGTCTCTTAAAGCTTCATTGTGACTGAGGATAAATCTAGTGTTTCATCACGTCCCCTTTTCAAGCTTTCATTATGGTGTGGGTGTTCTTGATGAGTTGCGAACTGGAAATTATCCAGAGTTGGAGCGTCACCATGGCATGTCAGTCCGTTATGGCCTGTCACTCAGTGCAGACAGATAAATTACTTTGCTGTCAATCCGGCCATCAAATGAATGACAAATTGTACGAGTAATCAATCGCAAACAAAGATGGAAGAATAAGTCCTTATTCCATCACTATGGTGTGAAAACATCAAAAGGTAGATGCATTTTTTTTTTGCACTCCACTCCTTTGCAACTATCCTCATTTGCATGCAATGCTACTCAACCATCCCAATTAGAGGGACAAAGAAGGGAGTAATTGCAGATTAAAAACTAGAATGCTATATGTAATCGCATGGATCAAAACACAATTAAAACTTCATCTCAACCTGTTATAGCTTGCTGACGAGCCCAACCCCCCTCCCTGATCTTAATACTTTAAATCATATAAGGGAGGGTCGTTTGCCGACGGACAGATGAAAACACCTCTTGCGTCCAACAGTAAATTAATCGCACCAATTATTCACCACCAAGAGACGTTTAATGCAAGCCTTTGGAGAAACGAAAGCCGGGCACTCAAATCCTCTCATTTGTAATTGGCTGTCTACTTCAATAATTGATTGGAACAAATGTGAAATGGATGAGAGGGTCTAAGTGTTCTCCATCACACGCTTTCTGGTTCAGCAAGTTCACGGGCGACTGCTCAAAAAGGAGTCCCACTGCACAGATTTAGCTGATTTTTATATCATCTGATTGCTAGGCATGTAAGTGGAGGTAATAGTAGTTGGCCCTTTATACGATAAAGGCATTCAAAGGACAGTTTGTCCTGATATACACAGGTAATGCTGTAGGCCCTAGTGTCAAATGTCAACAATACGGAGACAATAAAACAGTCTATTACGGCACCACCAGACTCGACACTAAGCCTTTGCACTCATTTACACAAGGTTGTTGTAAGGTGCTCTGCAACATCCCCCGTCCTCATCAAGTATTACTGACTGTGCATCCTTGAATATAAAAACAATAAACCCCTATTAAAAATATGCAAATTGCTAATTTTATTTATTTTATTGTGTCTGGTAAGAAGAGAGAAAAAGCAATTGGCTCTATAATCAATATGCTCCTGATGTTAATGTGCCACGTCTGATCAAAAAGAGACTATTGACCTCAAATCCAGACCGGCCCGATGCAAAATGTTTAATTAAGGGAGCATTTGAAGGAACTCTCACTTGGTTGCATTAGATTCTCCTCCAGTATTTTTGTGTGCGTGTGCCTCCGTGTATGTTTTTCCATGTGTGTCAAGACGTCTTTACGACCACGGAAGATGAAGTCATGAAATGAAATCCAACATGCCCAGTGGGGCCCTGAGGCAGAAAAATGAATCAATGACGCTAAGCAAGAACGCTTAAGGGGGCATGTGGGATGTTGTTCTCCTTTCACTGTCTTGTTGAAGACAACAAAAGCACATCGCTCCAATGTGCAGGAAAAAACGCAGGCACGTGCTGCACATGCACAAACTGTGTCTCTGCAGCAAGCATTAGATTAATAATGTAGAATGAATGAGCAGAATGTGGGTAGTGGGAAGTAATTTAATTGTTTAAAACACTTTGATTACATGATTAGGTAATGTTGAAAAGTAAATAAATATGATCTCTTTGAATAGTGTGCACTTTAAATTTACAATAAAGTATGACTAAGGTATTGCCAAATATTTCTATTTGCAATATAATTCATTTTAATAACTTTTAGATGCCAGAAATTTTTCAAACACAAGAAAACAGAAATTTCATAAGAAAATAAATGATAAACATGTGGACTATGTTTTTGATTTTGACCTCAGACATATCTTATGAAACTTTTAGGGGACTCCCAGGTTTGATTTACAGTCAGACTTATTCCCATTTCAAAGACTGACTCATTTGGACCCATGACAATCTCTCTCACGTCTCCTTTGTCCTCTTCCTCATCTGCTCGACTCTCACTGTACAGGAGGACAAGATCCTGTCGCAATAATGCATGATGGGAAAGAGAAAGCAGGTGCCGAAATGATCCCCTTTCATGCTGAATAATTGCGTCGACACCCCTCCACCTCCCACCCCTCAGTTGCTTAGCAAATCCTCCCCACAAGCCTTTACTGCTGCTTGCTGTGGCGGTCCCATCCACCTGCCAAGGGCTAAACACTAGTCCATCCATCACCGCACCACTTGACAAATACATTCCATAATAGAAGTTTATTTTTTATGGGAGGCTGAATCAGAGGCCTTCCCATGCATACAAAAATGTGTCAAAGTTATTTATGGGACCTGCTGAGAAGCACAATATGTCATATCAAACTCCTATTTTCCCTTTCCGACCAGCACAACGCCTGTCAATATCACTGCAGCTATCAATAATGTGGAACACCGGCAGAGATAAAGCCCTGTGGAGCTGTGGGTCACATGGAAGAACGTCCTCTCCGGCTGCTTAGGGAACACATACATGCACACACACACACGAGACCACACATGCAGACAATGACATGCAAAGATGCATGTCTTTCCAAAAGAAGATTATTGGCAGAGTTGTCTGAACTGTGCAGATACACATTTGTTTTGTATTCACTCTCAACATAGAGATCATGATTGTAAGGCACATGGTTGCAATGAAGCTTCAACAGAAAAGCAGTTTCTGTTTTAGGAGCAACAATCTGCTTTGGTTTCAGTGCACTTCCGATAGACAGGCAGACCTGGTATTATTTATTAGTTTGAATTAGGGATAGACCGATTATTGGCTTACCCGACTATTGAAATCGTGTTTATGGGTTTATTTTTTGTGTGATTATTGATCAATTAAATGCACTACTTCAAGTCTGATGCAGCCTCCTCTCTCTGTCTGTAGTCACTCTGTGGTCTCACAAATATCTCCTAAGCATCGACTGCAAAAACAAGAACAAGAAACACAAGCCGTTGCCACAAAGCAGGAAATTAGCTTCTCTCGCAGTGGCTAAGGCTATGCTAAAGGCTAGTGGCTAAGTTAGAAGGCAGCTACGAATTACCTTGAAACATGCTTTAATGATTTAAGATATGGACCTTAGTGGATGATAAAAGTGATAAAACTGTGAAATATTAAGAAAACACAGAAGAACAGCAGAGACAAACTGATCAATGTCAGTCGATCCCACATTAACAGAGGAAAACATTCAAATTTAATCACTCCAATTCCTATTTAATATATTATAGTTACAGTCACCCTTATTAATGAAGAAGTCTAGTTATGAATGACAGGTTCTCTGCTATCACATGCTGTTAAAACATTATATCTAATGTATATCAGTTTTAAATATCGGTCATAGGCCTTTCTTGATTCCCAATAATCGGCATCTGCGTTGGCCCTAAAAAACCCATATTAGTCAATCCCTAGTTTGAATTGCAATCATAATCAGGTGAAATGCATTTGGTTAGCAGTTTTGCACTTTTTGGGTCATAAATGACGTAAACGTCTCTGCACTGGCTCCCTGTAAAATCAAGACTAGAATTCAAATCCTTCTCCTTACATGTCTCCTTGCATCCTCAATGACCAAGCTCCATTGTAACTTTAGGACCTAATAGCACCACATTGTCCCAACAGAGCACTTTGCTCTCAGACTGCAGGCTTACATGTGGCTTCTAGAGTTTCCAGAAGAAAAATGGAAGGCAGACACTTTAGCTATCAGTCTCCTATCCCATGTAACCAGCTCCCACTTTTTGTCTGAGAGGAAGACATCCTCTTTACTTTTAAGATTAGACTGAAAACTTTTGATAAAGCTTATAGCTCAGGCAGGCTCAGGTGACCCTGAACCAACCTTTAGTTATGCTGCTGAGGGACCTGCCATAATGTACCGAGCACCTCAGCTCTACTCTCCTCTCTTTCACTCTCCATGCATTCATATGCCACTATTGCATGACAGTAACTCTCACCTGTAATTTATGCTTTGTCATCCCTGTCATCTTTGTGCAGTCAGATGTATAAACGGTTTATTAAATTACGAAGAAGAAGAGCAAATTTATAGTTTGCACAGAATGGTTGCTTCATCCTAAAGCTACAATATCTAAACTCACAAAAGATGATGACATTTCTACTCTTGGTAATTGTGACTAAACTGTGAGATCACTGTAGCAGTCAAGTGTTGAAACCTCACTCAATAATTCTGTTTAAATATGTATTCAATAAACTGCCTTGATAATTTGCTGACAACAGACTTGGATCGATCAAAATCTGAACGTATATTTCAGTGTGACATTTACACTGTCAGGAGTAGTTTAACTATCCTTGTACCATGTGTACAGCATGTAATTCAGGCTGTTTCTACGAAGACAAATGCCTGCACATCTGTTGTACATGACAAAGTCTGGCTTCAATCTCCAATATAGTTGAACTGATTTACTATTATGGCCATAGTGCTTAATAATTAATCACATCTGGACTGTCCTATAAATAGCATGATGTAAAAATGTGTACCTGCACCAACTACTTAGATGCAATGTGTGCAAGAATGTTAGGCTTCGTTCAAAACCTGTACAAATAATGGCACGCCGTGCTCCAAGAGCTACGTTTGCCAAGAACACAATGGAATTCAATGCATTGACAGCCTCATCTGTCTCAAGGTGTCCAAGTAAATTCATTCACTAATGCACGCTCCAATTCCATTCCTAAATCCAAGTTGAGCAACATATTAATTGAAATCGAACGCTGTGTACCAGTTCACCTTGGACGCTTTATGTTAACAGCAAGGTCCAATAGTGTCACTATGTTAATGATCCTACTAGATCACTAATGAACAGCTTTGCTGAGCGCGGTACAACAGGGAACAGGCACAACGGGCAAAACAGGGAAGGGCAGTGGATCCACATGTTATTAGTCAGAGGGGAATAATAAATATTTGCTTACAAAACAAAGTGATTTTAATTATAATATATCAAACTACAAACAACATTAGCAAAAATCTCACCATTGTGGATTATATAGTAAAGATGCATTCACAACACAACACGACACATATCAACACCTCATACTTTAATGTAAATCACTGATATGTGTAGGAGATGTGCCCCTTCTAAGTTGTCAGACACTTTTGAGTGCTGAAACACTCTAGAGTAAGTAAGGCTAGTAACATAGTGATTTCATTGGTTATTTAGTGATTTTAGGCCCGTACTAAAAGATTACCTCTTATGCTTTGTAATTGGATGCAATAGATCCGTTGTAGCCCACTAGGTTCCATTAGAAGTTAGCTGATGAACATGAGTGTATTCATTTTAGGGATGGCAATGTCTTTCTGTTGGTTGGTTTAGTGCTAATTAACAAATCTAAGTATGTTTACATGATAAAGAGTCATTCTATCACATTTTTAGAACAGTTTCTGCTCAACCATCTCTTACCTCCATGATTCTGTTACTGTATAAAACATGGACATTCATAAAGATATCTGTGAAATTTTAGATTTATATATCAAATACTTACCAAGATATTTGAAGAACCATTTTGAAACTCCAGAAGTCTGTTTTACTTGGATTAGGCTATCTGACAATATTTTTGTTTTTGTTACAACTTGTCATACCTGCTCAATTAGTATTGAAAGTTCACCAAACTCCCCCCTTTCCCCCCCATATGTTTTGTTCTGTATTACTGTGACATGCAACTACATATGATTCAGAAAATATCACTAGTCGACTTCTGTGTTATAAATTTTTTTTAATGTGTGCTCAAAGATGGGACTTTACATGTCGGCTTCTTCTTTTCATATTTTCACTCACCCATAATTGGAGATTATTTAATCTATTTGTCCAATATTGCAGACTCTAAATCAAATGGATAATGAGAAAAAAAACAGTGGAAATTTCACGTTTTTATCTTTATTACCTCCGCCAAGCACGAAGTGTCTGTCTGTCTGTCTGTCTGTCTGTCTGTCTGTCTGTCTGTCTGTCTGTCTGTCTGTCTGTCTGTCTGTCTGTCTGTCTGTCTGTCTGTCAGCAAGATAACATGAAAACTTCTGAACGGATTTTGATGAAATTTTCAGGAAATGTTAATAATGGGCCAAGGAACAAGTGATTCAATTTTGGGCTTTCTAGTTAATATATTTTTTACTGACAATTTTCCTCCCATGTGGATGCTTGGGGTTAGGGTTAGGATTTTATGTGCTGGCATTTTAGAGAGCCATTACCTGGCAGTCCAATCCCTCCTGTTACACCGTCATCTCCTTTCATGCCTTTAGGGCCTGCATGTCCCGGAGTTCCCCGCGGTCCATCTCTTCCTGGTGCACCTGGAAATCCTACAAGGGGCCAAATAACACTTAAAGTTCATTTGCAGCATGGACTAACAAAATGTCAGTTGACATAAATTATGTTTCAGTCAGACACATGGCTTAATATGGCCAAACAATTCTGCAATCAACTTTTGAACAAATGACTTACAAATCACTTAAGTAGTAGCAAGTGTAGGGGCCATTCTATGTAACTCTGAAAACAGTGGAAGACTAAAAGGGAACTGCAAACTTAAGAAAAGTCAGATTAATAGACTTTTTTTTTTTTTCTCCCTCTTCTCTCCCTAATGTTCCTTTCCCATACTTCCCCCCCTCTGAAAAAAAGGCTGCGCGACTAACTGCGCACGGCCTCTCCTCCTTAGAGGAGAAATCAAATTTCGTTTGCTTCTGTGTGGGAATCATGTGTTTCTGTGTGGAAAACAAATGACAATAAATCTTTTCATTCATTCATTCATTCATTCATTCATTCATTCATTCATTCATTCATTCATTCATTCATTTGTACTTTGACTGATTAATCAACAATTTAGCAGCCAGCTTTGACTAAAAGGTATAATTTTTTTTTTACAGTGTATGGAATCAGTGATGACTTTTTTAAAGAAACAATATATAATACCAGTAAGACTTACCTGGTGAACCTGGTTCACCCTTAGGACCGGCAGGGCCAATCTCACCTTCGTGGCAGCAAGGCTCTGTTTCACCTGATGACACAGATATAACATGCTTTGAGCTTTGATGCTTTTGAACCCATGACATCTTGCTTAATGTAGAAATGAGTGTGAGACCTGACCTGGAGGGCCTGGTCTTCCAGGAAATCCTGGTGGGCCGGGAAACCCCTGATTTCCTTTAGGTCCGGGTGGACCCTTAGGTCCTGGAAAACCACTACCTGGGAGACCTGTAGGTCCTGGTAATCCTTTGCGTCCCGTACCACCTGGGTAACCTTTGGGACCAGGCAATCCTGCATACCCAGCACCCTGTAAAAACATGACATGATACTTAAGTGCAGAATCGAAAGTGTAGCAAAGTGGAACATGTTTTTGACAAGTGTAATGTAAATAACCATATACAGATAAAAGATTAATTATACCATCTGTTCCACAACTTACATTTACACAATTTAAAATACACACTCACCGGTGGTCCAGGGTCTCCCGCAGGGCCAGGGAGGCCCTCTGGTCCTGGGCTACCTACACCTCCAGGAGGACCCGAATATCCAGGGACTCCTTGATCACCCTTGATACCTTCCAACAACAAAAAGAAAAGGTACATAATGTGCTGTAGATGTTTAGTAAGCTGTCATATAAGCATTCATGAAATACAGATGTTTGTTTTCTTAATTGACATAAAGCACGTTACTGGCAGATTAATAGAAATGAATGTTATCTTTGAATCTAATACTTTACTGATCAGTCTGTGCAGAATACAACACAAAAAACTCAGTAATAACTTGACTTAAAATTCACCCATTTCCTATACGTCCACACATTTATGATAGCTTTAAGATAGAACAGTGATTGTATTACCAGGATATATTTACAGAGTATATTACAGGTGTTGCTTTAAATGTGCTCACCTTTAACACCTAGCCCAAAAAAGTCACCTTTCTGACCCTTTCGTCCCTTCTGACCAGGAATTCCTTGAAATCCCTGCAAGAAAACGTGAACTCAAATAAAAAATATGTCTCTGTTGTTATTACAAACTTTACAAACTTTTCAATACTTTGTAAAAATTGCATTTAATTTTATTTTACTGGTGGTCCTCTTAGTCCCTCCTCTCCTCTCACTCCTGGGTCCCCCTTAAGTCCATGATGTCCAGGTAAACCTGGAGGGCCTGGAAAACCATCTGGACCAGGGGGTCCTACACTCCCCACACCAGAGGTACATTTGCATTCTCCTACACAACCTATAAGGAGACAAGGGTGGCAAAAATGTATGACTATGATGCAGCACCTTCATACACATTACAGTTTACATTCTTATGAATGGCTTTAGCCCAAGATGACATCCTCAAATGTCTTGTTGTATTCACAATCCGAAGATATTCAAAATACTGTTTTAGAGGAGTAAAGAAAATGAATAAAGATTTTTTTAAATCAAGAAAATATAAAAACAAAAATAAGAGGCTGGAATCAGGGAATTTGAAATATGTATTTAAAATGACTCAGTCAATCTATCAATTATCAAAATAGCAGGTGGTTTATTTAGTAGTGAACACCTAATCGACTGATCAAATAACTGTTGCAGCTCTAATCCTCACTGACAAACAGCAATACATTCCTAACCCCTGATATTCTTTACCATGCTCCAATCATAACCCTAACCTACATCTAAAGCTAAATTTAACTATGAAAGCAAGTCCTGACCCTCAAATAGTCCTTTAATTGTCTTTTCTAAAGTAAAGGTTGGCAAAATTCTCCTCACATGTCAAAAAGCACAACAATTGACAACGGAAACTACACATACGATTGGGATTAAAGGAGCTGCACCAGGCTGGTTTTGATCAATATTTATCAGACAGATTTCATTTTTTTCATGTTAATGATGTTTCTTCCATGCACATAACAGTTAGTCATGCAGTTCCACACTAGAAGCAAAACTCCTCACATTATACACGTGTCCCTAAAGCAAAAATATTTAGGAACCGTGTACTATGCTGTTAATCAAACCACAAACAATTTTTACCTCTGCAATCAGACAAAATTGAAATGATTGTATTTTGCCCTAAACACTTCAGAAAAACACTGTCTAATGATGTAATTACTCTGGATGTCAATGTCGTCCACCGGTACTGTGAAGAACCTTAGTGTTATTTTTGTCCAGGATATGTACTTTAGCTCACAAATACAACAAATCTGTAGGACAAACTTCTTTCACTTCGGCAAAATGGTCAAAATTCAGAGCATCCCGCTGAAAAAACTAGTCAGAGCAATTGTTACTTTTGGCTGAACAATTATAATTCTTTACTATCTCCGAAAAACCACCAGTTGATGCAAAAATGCTGCAGCAAGAATACTGACAGGAACTAGTAAGATAAATCATATTTCTCCTCTATTGGCTTCTAGTCACTGGCTCCCTATAAAATCAAGACATTTTTATTTATTTAAAATCCCTCTTCTCATGCACATAGCCCTTAATGACCAAGTTCCATCATAGGACAGATCCATTATAAGATGCCGTATTGTCCCAATAAAACAAGTTGTTCTAAGAGTGCAGAAGTTGTTGTTCCAAGAGCCTTCAGCTATCAGGCTCCTCTGCTGTAGAATCAGCTCCCAGTTTGGGTTCAGGAGGCAGACTCCCTCTCTACTTTTAAGATGAAGCTTAAAACTTTTATTTATGATAAAACTTATCGTTCGTGCTGCCTCAGGTGACCCTGAACCATCTCTTAGTTATGCTGCTGTAGACCTAGACTGCTGAGGGACTTCTTCGCTCTTTCATTCTTTTTTTATTTATTGCATGTCATTAACTTTATGTCTTCTCTCATAGTTTATGCTTTGTCCTCTGTGTCCTCTCTCTGCCTGCACCTCTCTGCAGGTATCCATGGCTCCAGAGCGGCATGTGTCTGACCTGCGGTTACTGGCATCACCAATCTGCTCAGTGTTTGTTGTTTGTTGTTTCTCAAGGCTTGTAATTTCCCTCTCCACTCACCCCTGGTCGAGACAGATGGCTGCTGTCCCTGAGTCTGGCTCTGTTGGAGGTTTCTTCCTGTTAAAAAGGGAGTTTTTCCTCCCCACTGTCACCAAGTGCTTGCTCAGGGGGGAACTGTCAGTTCTCTCTATAATATTGTCAGGTCTTGACTTTTCTATGCAAAGTTCCTTGAAGTAACATGTTTTATGATTTGGTGCTATATAAATAAAATTGAATTAATTTGAATACTCCTCGGTCCCACTGGTCTCCTTAGAAAGACACTTATACACACATACACCGATCAGGCATAACATTCTGACCACCTGCCTAATATTGTGTTGGTCTCCCTTATGTGGTCAAAAATGCTCTGAACCATTGGGCATGGACAAGAGGACCTCTCAGGGTGTCCTATGGGGTCTAGCACCAGGACGGTGGCAGTGGATCCTTTGGGTACTCTGGCTTATGCAGTGTGGCCTCTGTTAATCAAACTTGTTCCAGTGTATCCTGTTGATACTTGATCAGAATGGGGTCTAGGAAGTTTGGAGGTCAAATCAACATCTTGGGCAATAGTCATGTTCCTCAAGATGTTCCTGATTGTTTGATGTTCTTGCCATGTGGTGGGGTGCATTTTGCTGCGGGGGTAGGCCAGTTACATTTGGGATTGCTATTTGCATGAGGGAGTGTGCTTGTTCTGGGACAATGTTTATTTGGGTGTCTAAGTCTCATCAACACGGATGTTAAAATCCAAGGTTTTCCAGCAGAACACCACATAGTACCAATATGATCAATGTTATTCACTTTACCTGTCAGTGGTCATAATGTTGTGGCTGATAGGTGTACATTGCACACACACAAATGCACAAAATGCATGATCTACATTCCACCAAGTTCACTTTTAATGTTCCCCCAGGTTGTTTTTAGATTCTACAGCACCAGTGTTCACAACCTTGGCTTGCGTGGTTAATGTGCACAAATAATCACAGATCACCTTTAATTCCTCTGATGCCTTTATCTCCAGGAACTCCTTTGGGTCCAGGATCACCAGGGTCTCCAGGGTAACCAGGCTCACAGTAGTAGTCTGTGGGATCAACCAGCCAGAAATGTTAACCAACATAATCTAAAAAAAAATGTCTGGAATTAATTGAATGAAAGAAAAAAAAAAAACACGTCAAAAACTGAACACAACTTTTTGAGATTAGAAAAAAATTCTAAAAAATTACCTCCACATCCTAGTCAGATCCCATTATACGGGTCATAATGGCAACGCAGAGACATACAAAACAAAATGTCAGTCTTCCTTTAAATGAACATATTTGCAAACTCACAACAAGCCAGACATTATTCATAATTAGATTTGTGAGACACAAAAAAGAAGTCTGTTGTTGTGTATGATATGCAGTGAAAACAAACATACCTGGAGGACCTGGGACGCCTATAACACCTTTAATTCCTTTGAATCCTTTAGTTCCCTTGGGTCCCGGAAATGGATTGATTTCAAAATTGTTGTACCTTCCTGGCTCTCCCTTGTAGCCCTTAGGACCAGTGGGGCCTGGTAGACCTGGCCTACCTATCCCCCCTAGGATGTATGAGGTAATGTGAAATGTCAAACAAAGTAGGATCAAGACCTTTAGTTTCCAACTGTGACACACACAGAACACTGATGAAGGTATAAAACAAAGATTTTGGATCAAGGTCTTTAATTTATAGCCCTGTTAGCTTCAGCTAGCAAAGAGGAGGCTACGTGGATGTCTAGCTATGTGCAGGAGAAGGATGACTCTGACGAGGAAGATTACGTTTGTCTTCTTTACTTAAGAACGGCAGGTGAACAATTCTATGGCCGCTCTAACTCCGGTGCAGACGACTTCTCAAGTCCACAACAGAGCCAGCGAGCGTTCCGTAGTTCCGGTAGCAACATAAGTTACCATAACAACCAAATTAACTAACATAGCTGAATTCTAACATAAGTGACATACAAAACAACATGGGGAATAAAACAAAGCAGTAATTGTACCAGTACTACAGTACTTACGGCCACCGCAGTACATTTCTAGTGAAACAGCTGAAACAACACTTACCTGGAGTTGGACCAGGAGGCCCTGGCATGCCCATGTACCCAGGTTCCCCTCGGTCTCCAGGTGGTCCTGGATATCCACGGTTACCTTTAGCACCTGCAACATATAGCCAGAGAACACGAAAACAGTCAAAAATACTTGGTTTTTCGCAAAGGAAATCATGGTTATTTACTATTTTAAAGGAGGGCCTGACGATTTTAACAGTCAATTCATGTGATGTTTTGCAAAAAGCATTGTGTTTAGACTTTTTTATTTGGAGAAAAGAGGGCTGGAAATATGCAAGAGGACAGTGTAAATGTGAATTATGCTGCAGGAGTGGTTTAAGAAGCTGCTATAGAACAGTCCTTTTATTCACTTTTATTATTAATATCATTATCCTTATCGGTTGTGACTGACATAATTCACACTAAACACAACTTAAATATATAAAAAATAATTCTTTCAACCCCACAGTGTGAGAGTGTAAACTGGACTGTAAAGCTAGACCCACCAAATTTCATTCAAGAAAGCATTTTTAACATTATATTTCATATAAAGTAGGATAGAATAGTATCAGTGCCACATATGGCTCAGCCAGTACATGGAGTGTAGTTGCTGCTGTGGTCTTACCCCTCACATCACTTCCATTGAGATAGACGGTGTGACCAGGGAGACCTTGATCTCCTTGATAACCCTGTTGGATTCAAGGACATGGAAATCATAGATGTAAATAGAAAAAATAGGCTGATGTACATAGTATTTCTATACGTGAGAATAGTGACCAAGTCTTAGTAGTGTTGCCCAGTAAATGTAACTGCTCTACCAAGCAACCACTAGAGGGCAGTTTTTCTTTATTTTCTCCCCTTATCTACAGAGCCTCTAACCCAGGGGTGCCCAATCCTGGTCCTCGAGGGCCAGGATTGGGCACCCCTGCTCTAAGGGGAATAAGACTAGTGCAAAATACCAATAAGCATGTTTTTCCTGTAGAATTTAGATCCACATCATTAATATATAACTAAGACTTTCTGGTTTTCACCATGATGGAATATTTTTACAGAAATCTCCTTGCACCTGACATTAGCTCTCGAATGTGTTTATATTACAATGCAGATTCATTTAATGTCCAAACAAACCTCACCTTTGGTCCAGCTCCCCCAAAGAGACCCGGAAGTCCTTTTTCTCCAGGATACCCCTGAAAATGTATCAGCGATTATAACTAAAAAAAAAAAGTCTAAGTACAGCTACATAAGGGACGGTTTAATAATATGACAGGTTTACCTGAGAACCAGTTCCTCCATCCCTACCAGGAAATCCTGGAGAACCCTAGAAATCGGAATAATGAACTGAAAAACATTGTATACATGTGTTTATCTAAAGAGATGGTGCTGTCGGATACAATTGACCCACCCGAACTCCAGGAAATCCAAGGATTCCTTGCTCTCCTTTAAATCCTAGACCATAAAAGTCATCTCTACCCTGATAAGAAAAAAAAAAGCAAATCATTTAATTATCTTTTTCTCTCAGATATACTTGTAGTGTAACAGGCTAAATAAAACTCACACTTCTTCCCTTTGGTCCACATAGTCCAGGAAAACCTTTGTCTCCCTGAGAATAAAACAAAGAATTTTTGGGGGGAGCATAGGTAACTTTGATTTCCAACTTTACAGTAATATACATCAACATGACAAGTCTTTAATTGGCTGCTATGATATATGCAAAGACGGGAATTTAAAAAATCAGCTGTATGTTAATACAGATACGGGCTTTGCTTTCACCTTGTAACCTTTAGGTGGAAGAATTTCTGGAGGAAGTATTACAATTTCTTCTGCTCCTTGTGGACCAGGTGGGCCCTGGTCACCCTGAAA
>OMNN01014483.1:2859-25041 GCA_900302755.1 Chromis chromis
CAGGTGGCATCATTATAAGGTCAAAGTTGCTGGGGTGGATGGGTGGGTCAAGAAAACACTGGACTTAAGTTTTGGGGATGCCTATATGTTTGTTTACCGTGACTTTTAACCACAAAAGTTTGATATCCCTAAGTGCCAGTGTAACTGAATGCTTGGCGTTCAAGGATTAACATGGACATACATCAAGACAACATAGATAATTCTTTGTTCCCTACTTTGTATGTGACCAGGGAACATAGGACCCTTTTTAGGAAAAACGGGGAACATAGGACCCTTATTTAGAAAAAGGTTCCTTTGTTCCCCAGTCCCATAAAAAGCTGGGAACATAGGACCCGGGGAACATAGGTACACTCCCATCTAGAAAAGAGGAGAACTTAAAAACCTAGAAGCTCATGATACATTAAAGATGTATAAAATAATCTGAATAAAGAAATGTAATAACTGGCAATAAAAAGGGGCAAACAACAGCAGTTTTCATGTCTTAGAAGAAAAATATTCATTTTGGTTAGAATGACAAGCTAGTGTAAAATATGTGTTTTAATCTGTCCAATTAAACGACGCAGTTGTGACTCGGCTTGTAATTACAGTGTGTGGAAGCTTGACTGGCCAATTTACGATGAAAAATGTGAGCGGCTGTAATCAATGTTATACTTTGCAAATGCCAAATCAGCTGTATTGAGTTGTCATTCATTCCAACCCTTAATTTTCCAGCTGCAAAATGACGTTTCTGCATTAATAATGACAGACGTTTATCTGTGAAGCAGAGCTTAATGCTGCATGCTGCCAAAAAAGAAATGGATTTCCATTGCCTTAGTGTCATCCACAGTAATATAAGCCGTCCTGGTTTTTGTACTCAAACTGACAGCTCTGAAACAGGATGAATGAGAATCCTCTCCCAAGGTCAAGGTCACGGTTTGGGCTGATTTAGGCTCCGAGGCCCCTTCTTATTGTCAGAAAGCATCTTCATTTGAAATTCACACCAAATAAAGTCAGGTTTGACTGGCAGCGTGAGCGGAGGCCTTGTGGGGGTTGTAATATTCACAGAAGCGGAGCAAGATGGATGGATAGGTTTCCTTACTGCACATTGATTTCCACATTTGGGTGATTAAGTTTATTATTTGGCCCGCAGGCTACATTAGCATGTGATTATCCTGCGTATCCTACAGAGAGAAGAATATTTAACTTATGAGAACAAAGGAGGACCACGACGGTCACCTGAGCCTGAGGAAAACAACACGGAAGCGTTCGGCCTGGTCGCTTCGGCCTGGGACTGTGTTTAGCTCCGCGGTTCCTCTCAGTCCTGCTGCCTCCTTCCCCTTCTTTTCTCCCCTTTTCTTTCCATCCCCATAGCAAACATTTCTCCCCGACTCTTTTGTTTGCCAAGATCCGGGTTGCCATGGCGACCAACTGGCGCTTTATGAGCACCTCATCCCTCATCTAAATATTCCTAGTTATCTATGGTAATGAAATGCACACACCATTATCTGGCTTAATGAAATACACTCTATTGTCTATGATTAGAAGGAGAAGGCTTTATTTCTCAGCAGTCTTGTGTTGCAGTGTTTCCCCGGCTGCGATAACAACTATTGGAGGCTCTTTTTGGGCTCTGTTGTGAGGCTCGGACAAAAAAAAGGAACAATGTCCAGTCGCTGTGAGCAGCCCTGCTATATGTGCTACAGTTTCTGTTTGATTGCACT
The DNA here is from genome assembly GCA_900302755.1 of Chromis chromis. Lineage (NCBI taxonomy): Eukaryota > Metazoa > Chordata > Actinopteri > Pomacentridae > Chromis > Chromis chromis. The sequence goes on from OMNN01014483.1 coordinate 4,557, forward strand.
AATTGGCCTGTCTCTCTGCCTCATGATAGACTCACTGCTGCTTCCAAACTAATGTGGCCTATTAAAAAAAAGACGAATTACGACTGTAAAATCTTTACATGCTCGCTGTTTTGACAAGGCTACAGCATAACAGGCTGCGGGAGGAGCAGAAATAGAACATCATTATCTAACAGTATCTGAATTCAAAATCTTTGTCTCTTTTGTGGTTTTTGTACGAGGAGGAGGGAGGGGAAGAAAAAGGCAGATCAGCTCCTACCAGTATAGCACTTCTTATCTCTGCTGTAGCTTCCCGTGCTTCTTTTGAAAGCCTTTGAAATATCAGCAGCATCATAAAACAGATATACCGTAAAAATGTGCATCTGATATCACTTGTTCCTCCCCTCGGTGATGGAAAAAAGTGAAAATAACAGCGAGTGTGTACTTTCACAAGAGCGCATCTGTGCCGAGCGCGCCGGTGTCTATTTCCAATTCAGGCCGGGGTAATATCTGCAGATTGCGTGGTTAAGTCACTCTGCATTTCATGAGCCGGTCCTGTCACTAACAGTTATCTCCTCACTGCCCTCTGAGGAGTTGTCTAGGTGAAATGATTCTCTGAAGCTCTGAATAATGCATGAAATTACGTAATGCAAATGGAGGCTTTATTTCCCCTGCCTCTTGCAGACGCCGGGGCCTGGGCCACTGTATTAGAAACGGCAAAGGAGAAACAGTGGGAGTCCCCAGAGTAAAGTGGGTACAGCGGAGAGCCGAAAAGGTCAACGATAAAAACCCGAGGCTTCTCCTCACATGAGGCTTCATCGAGTATGAGTCGGGAGTTATTGCACGCCGCGCGGGCAGGATTGCAGAGCAGAGCGGGACCTTATTCACAGGGCTATCATGGGAGGCTTATTGTGTGGAGGCAGTGAAATATTCATTAAGCAACAGCCCTGGCTGGTTTCCACACTGGCTGCCTTGTAAACAGAAGCCCAATCAAATATAAATAATAACAGGAGAGGAGAGCGGCGCTGAATTTGATCAGACCGAGAAATGGCTCAACAAATTAGGCTACGCTAAACTGTTGTCAAGTTCCTGCTTCAACAAGTAGATGAGCCTTCCCACCATCTCTCTCTCGTTTTCTGTGTAGTGGGTAGACCTGAATGGCATTAATTGCCCCCTAAGATGACGGGCAGATGAAAGTGAGGTGGTGGTTTGCTGTGGGACATGGGGGCCGGTTACAAAGAGAGGCTGAGGACGGCTGGCAGGTCTCACCGACTTCAAAAGCAGATAAAGGGCCTTTTTACACAAAAGATTCCCTTTTTTTTCCTCCTCTCTTTTTCTTTTTTTTTTTTTGCTTAATCTTCAGATTCGGGGTTTATTCGTGCCAGCCTCCTCGCCTTTGTCCACTTTGTGTCAGGTTTTAACGCCAGAGGATTAAATTGCTGTTGCGGAAATCATTGTTTGTGTTTTCTTCCAACCCGCTGCCTCCCATTGTCCCGTGACATAATCGACCGCTCTCTAACAATATGAGAGGTTCATCTCCGTCCTTTGGTGAGAAATGAACAGCGGATGGATCTCGGTCACCTTGTTTGTCTGAGGAAACAGCGGCACAATATGTTGTTTTGTTTAGGCAGAGTGCTCTTAACTCTTTAAGTAGCTTTTTTAAAAAAACGAGGACAAGGAGGTCTTACTTTTGGAGGAGCCTCGGAACAGAGGGCGAAAACACTGAGCTGCCATCGAATGTTGAGGCCGCTTTCTCTTTATTTCCTCTGCAAACAAAGAGCGAGGACATGTTGGGTCCAGAGGAATATATCAAACATATTTAGGACTGGGGGGAGCTTAGAAGCAGCAATGTGAGGAGGAAATAAAAAACAAATAAGTGAGCTGGCTTCTTTTTGTTTGTTCTCTCTCTATCAGGTCCTCTGAAGTCTGCCCGGACCTTCACCTGGGGGCCTGCAGACCGGATTCCTGTCATTCTCCACTGAAGGTATTGCTCTCCAGCCGCACAGCCAGCCCTCCATCTGCCCATGAATAGGACCAGTCACATTTCTGATAGCATTTAATGAAAAATCCACCCGGGCTTTGGGGAAAGGAGGGAGGGGGGGAAGTTGAAGGCTGGATATGGAGGGACGGGTGTGGGTGTTGGAGTGAGGAGTGTTGGAGGTGGGGGTGTGTGTGTGTGTGTGCTTGGAGAGGAGTGCTCAACAAAGAGTGTCTTTCACTGGAGTGGAAAGCCTAGATTGCTCCCCTCTCCCTCCCTCTGCTCCCTCCTCGTTCTCTCATTTTGTCTTTTTTGATTCAACATCAAAAATGTGCCAAATGACTGGGCAGAAACCCCCAGAGGTTTTTCAGTGTGTGTGTGAGCGCTGTGTGTGTGTGTGTGTTTGGAAAATGTCACACAAAGGGACAGGTGTCTTGCGGTTTAAGGTGGCATTGGTGACACAAAGGTAAAAGCAAACAATCGGTGAGGCCACAGAGAAAAAAAGGTGTTCCTTCCTGCAACGGAGGGACGAGTTAAGAGAACCTTCTCCTGAAATCAGCAACCGAAATAACATTATACCGAAGGAATAGATTGATCCATGTCCCTTTAACTTTAAAGGATGAGGGTGGTGTTAGTCTGTATTTTTTCTACAAAACAAATCCTACAAAACAGCCCAAAAACAACACAGTGCTAGTCTGTCTGTTGTAGACACTGATCTTCAGGAATGACTCAAAAATATAGTGTATTTTCTTTAAATGGGGACTATTTCCAGCTGTGGATTAATACAAATATGGTGCACTTCAACAGCGTACGAGGGATTGAGTCAAATGTAAGTAGAAAGTGTGCATTAATGGAAATAAGGGATCGACTGGTATGGATTTATTTAGGGCCGATACTTATGCCGATTATTGCTGATTAAGAAAGGCTGATATTTGGAACCGATATACATCAAATGTGATGTTTTAACAGCATGTGAGAGCAGAGAACCTCTCATTCATAACTAGGCTTCTTCATTAATAAGGATGACTCTAACTGAATATGTAAAATAGAAATAGGAGTGATTAAATCAGGACGCTCGATTGATCAGTTTGTCTCCTGCTGTTCTTCTCTGTTTTCTTGATCAGTTTTATTGCCCACTAAGGTTCATATCTTAAAGCTTTATTAGATTATTGTTTTCCAGACTCTGTTTCAGGTTAATCTGTGGCCGCCTTCTACCTTAGCCCTTAGCTGTTAGCGTAGCCGTAGCCACTCTTACCCCTTTTCCACCAAGTAGAACCAGGAGCTAGTTCTGGTGCTGAGTTAGTTCAAATCTTGTCCCTCCTAAGAATCCGTTTGCTTTTCCATTGGCAAGGAGCCAAGTTGGAGCCACGCCATTGAGTCAGTTAAAAGACTACGCTTGCATCGATTACATAGCAGTTAAACAAACGCAGTAAATTGTTATGTTCGATCTATGTTTATCTTTATAGATGGTCTTAAGGCTGTTTGTGAGGTGGAGGTCGCCTGCTGCCTGGGCACATCCGCGATCGCGCTACTGGTGGGACACAATTGTAGCACTTCCATGTGTCCCGGGTGTCATTCCAATACATCTGATCAAACCAGGGACGTCTTGGAGAAAAAGGACACAAATTACCGCTTGTGTGTCCCTTTCCACCGCTGATCGTTGGTCACCATAACCTGACGTACTCGGTTCTTAGCTCTGGCCCAGCAAAGGTGGCGTTGCTAAACACCATTTTTTAGCACCTGGAGCCGGTGCTTAGGTGGTGGAAACACAAAGAACTGGTGCTAAGTCAGGCAATGGCTCCGAACTCACACTGGAACCAGCTCAGTGGAAAAGGGGTATCAGAGATAAGCTAATTTCCTGGTTTGTGGCGACGGCTTGTGTTTCCTGTTCAGTGTTTTCAGTCTCAGTTTGAGAGACATTTCTGAGAAGTCTAAAAAATGCCAAATATCGGCCACGATAATCGATCCGTCCCTAATGGAAATGAAGGAATATGCCACTCAGTGCAATGCTGTGGTTCATTCATGTGTTTTTAGACAACTATGAAGCTCTATGGCACAAGGGAATAAGACGTGTCTGACCTTGGCTTCACAGACAATACTTGTTTATGACATTTGTTGACAATAATGTCTGTCTTTGAAGGACTCACAACACTGATTTCAGTTATATAACAAAAAAAAGAGACAAAGATCGCAGCTTGAAATTGGCTCTTTGTCAGGGATCAATACCTCTTTACCTGGCAAAGAGTCTTTTTGGGCTTTTTACTGGTCTAAAATAGAAACATTAAAAGGAAAGTGGCAGAAATAAATCACAGTAAAAGACAAGAAATGTATAAAGAATATCAGTATTGTCTTTTAATGATCTGTCATTCTGACACAAATCAGACTACACTTCTGGCTCCAAGGAATTTCTTACAAGGAAACAAAGAGACCAGAAAAATTTGCACTTTGGATTTTTTACTGCACGAGTGTGTCTGCAACAATAGATCACGACAGCAGCTGTGTTTACATAATGTATACTGTATTCATGCACAATTTGAAGAACAGGGAAAAATTCAAAAACATAAAATTTCTGGATTCTGCCAAAATTTTTACACTCACTTGAGTTGGTGTTTGACTTTTTTGAAAGAGAGTTATTGCGCATAACTGGTGATGAAAACACCTTTTTCGTTCTGACATAGAAAACACTGAATCATAACTGGCTGGTTTATTCATTGTCTACACCTCTGGAGAGCATGATAAATGTCCAATAGCAGCTAACATTAAAGAATAATTACAAGTTCCCCGATTGAAAACTATTTCTTTTTTTTCCCAGTATTTTTTGGGGGAGTTTTTTTCCCCGTTTTTATTGATATAGAGAGAGAGACAGGGTGAAAGTGGGTATAGAGGAGAGTGACATGCAGCAAAGGGTCTTGAGCTGGACTCATGACCACTGCTGAAAACCTCCACCCACATGGTAACGCCTTAACTCAGCGAGCTAAACGGCAACCCTGAAAACAATTCCTGAGGACTAATTTTTCTCTCAAAAATGGCCAGAATTCAGCTTGTGTCTCCTTTTTTTTCCTGTTTTTCATACGCAAAGTCGCCTTTACCGCCACCTTCTGATCACACTAGCAGCTAATGCAGGGGTGGGCAATCCTGGTCCTCGAGGGCCACTATCCTGCATGTTTTAGATGTTTCCCTCTTCCAACACACCTGATTCAAATGATCAGGATCGTTATCAGGCTTCTGCAGAGCTTGATGATGAGCTGATGAGTTGAATCAGGTGTGTTGGAAGAGGGAGACATCTAAAACATGCTGGATAGGGGCCCTCGAGGACCAGGATTGCCCACCCCTGAGCTAATGGAAACAAGTCTAATTTGCATTTCCTTGTAAAAAAAAAAAGAAAAAGAAAGAAATAGTGACATTTGCAACAACAAAACTTTGCATCAAAGTAATTTAAATGATATGGAATGCCGACTACCGTCAGAACCCCTTCCAGCTCCTTCCTCCTTTGCATTTAACACACAACCTAACAGGTGTGACACAAGCCTGAGTAAAGCTTCCTGACATCAGACAACAGGCGGCTGCCCTCACTCATTTCCCATTTCCACCAGAATGTCTTCAGCATACTTTGCCATCATTACGATCTCTGGGGGCTTTGTGTTTTTTTCCCCCTTTCCTTTATCAAGCAAAGCAAACAACAGCACGGGTTTTGTTTGAGTTAGTCAAAGCTGCCTTTTGTTCTCCTTGAAGGAGGTCAACCAGCCTAAAACTACCTCATTTGCTGCTGCAGCCAAGTTTATCTTCATTCAAATTTCAAACAACAAACCGCTCGAGGCATGTTTTGCTAACAGAACAACACACACACAGTGATTTCTCTTCTTTGCTCATATCTAAAATGTTAATCAATACCCCTTGTGGCTGGTCTTTAGAGGAATATGCAAGAGTGAGCTGATCAAGAGTCTTCACAGTTTCTTTCAGTCCTTTGAATTTCTGACTGTCAGGATGTTCTTTTGGGGAAAGTGCGCAGCTGAAGGCTTTTATTGTAAAATCAAATATTAAAAAAAAGATTTCTAAAGCGTGACATCTACTCTTAAGAAAAGGATTCACAGCAGAAGCAGGAAAGGAAAACGTTGAGTGGAATTGTGACGACGAGGTTTTGCTCAAAAGGAGAAATTCATCCTAAAGAAATACAGATAACAACAGTTAGAATGTTAAAGCTGTGGTTTCTGTCTTAAGCCATTTGGCTGTCAAACATTAAAGTGAGAGTTGTGTTCAATATTGATCAGACATGACTGTGTACCTGGTAGTTTCTTCTTTTTCAAAAACAGCTTAACTGACTCACTGAGTATTGTCGAGACATTACTTTTTCATGAATGAAGACTGTCTTTTACTTTCACATGGAATTACATAATGATGCAGTTGTTTTTTGTTTTTTTTATTTTACTAAATCTGCCTCCAGCCATGCTTGTGTTGCTTTACTGGAATTGGAATACAAATAAGACTAATGACTTAAATGTCCACCACAGTTCTCCAGAGAGGAAGGACACACATTTGTTTTGCCCAACTAACAGGTCTAAACACAAATATATTAATTTAACTGTCTCAGACTGTTGAGATAAGCAAATATTCAGCTTTGCTAGTAGGAACCAGAGGATTGTTCCCATGCTGGTGGTTCTGTGAGGCTGGGCTTTGACTTTGATGCTAAGGTTAGCATGCTAACTTGCTTACAGTGATAATGCAGTGAGTGATGGGGATGTCAGTACTTTTTTAAATTAAAATTACTTTTGTGGGGGAGAGTTTTTCCTTTATTGATAGAGATACAGTACTTTTATAAGCATCTAGTCTTAAACAAGCAGCAACCACCGGGGCTAAAAAAGTTAAACCAATGCAGAGGTGCTCCAAACTGCAGTTCCTCTAATCACCACTTGAAGTCGGCTCCAATAGCGAGTCAATCCTTATAGACCACAATGTTAAAATGGCTAGCTTTACAGCAGAAATAAACCTATTTACAGCAGTTTTGGAGCACAATAATCACAACTTAATTATGCGCAACTTTAAGCCTTTATACAATTTAATCGAGTAAGTTATATAAAAATGTACCCCTTGTTCAGTTGTCATGAACAGGAAAACTAGCTATACAGACCAGAATCATCTTTTGTAACAGGCTACAAGCACATTTATTTCTGCTGTAAAGTTGGACATTTTAACATGGTAATCTATGAGGATTGACTCGCTATTGGAGCCAGCCTCAAGTGGTCATTCAAGGAATTGCAGTTGCTGGTGCTGCATGTTGGCTTCATTTTTCAGCCCCATATTTTTCCGCCTGGTGTGGACCAAAGTGGTGGACAATCCCTGGAGTCATGACCTTTAAATATGGCCGATTAATTATTTGCCAATTAGCTAACAGAGTGATACACATATTGTTTCAGTCCTACGTGTTAATATTTAATCTAGCACAGCTCTCCAGGTTTTCTGAGACAGTTGTAACGCCGAGTGATGAAGTTATCTATCTCTTCATGTCCCTGTGCTGCGGAAAGCCAAGATACAGATGGCCTCTTTCTGCTTGTTGCTCCTGAAAATCATCCTTCTTATAATCTGTCCATTAATCACAATCATAAGCGGCAGGTGAACAGCAGGCTCCAGTAGCTGTGCAACAGTGACAGCTGGATAGTGTAAATGTTTGGAGGGAGCCGGGGAAGGCAGAGCTGGGATATTTACTTGTTTGTGCAGAGGAGTTTGCTGCACGACTGGAGACAAATCTTAGTGGACACAATTACTAAAACTCTTGCGATTTGGTTACCAAGATAAAAAAAAAGAAAGAAAGGATTCTTTATGGTGCAACTGGGATGTAGAGTTACTATTAGAGGCGAGTAAACAACAGTGTAAGGGGGTAGATGTGCCCCTGCATGGAAGCCACCGAGGAGCCAGCGGTCCATGTGCACGTCTGAATGATGATTAACTGTAATTACCTAAGCAGTACCTGGCCTGCATGCCAGGAGGCAGCCCAAGATTAATGGGGCTCTGCTGAAAACGGAACAAAAGCTCACATTTCCGAGGTAATGAATCGCTCTGGTACTAAGGCGTCTTCACATGGTGCGCCCGGGCCCCCAGGGAGGTTCATTACAACGGGAGCAATAGATGGATCCTCTGCAGCATTTTCAAACAGGCAAAGCAAGCCGGCGAGCAGGAGGAAGTCTTAAATCGTCCCAGACATCCTGGTTGCTACCATCTTGTTTGCCCTGCCTCGCTCTTACAAGGTGTTTAAACAATAAAGACTGGCATGGTGCAAACTGGTTAAGTAAGGAGGATAAATGTGACTAGATTGATGCCTGGGAGGGGTAAGAAAAAATCGGCAGGGAGTCATCGTCCCCTTACTGATTCATAAACACCAGTTCTCTTTAATAAAAGAGTAACTGAGCTGACATGCCACTCAGCATTATCTGTATCAAAGGAAGCAGGTTTCATTTGCACAGGATGCACGCAGTTGGGTAAAGCCTGGAGGGCAAAGTTTTATTACAAGTGTCTCCTGTTATAAATCACTGTCCGAGGAATAAGCGGCAGATTAATGGTGACATTATTTTGCTCTGTGTTGTACAGGTTAAGCTGCGGTTTGTGAAAAATGAATGACAAAACGGAAGACGGCCGCTGGACGACGTGTGAAAGAGGTGAGATTTAGCATTGAGTTTTTGCAGGAACGGCGTGATGAATGGAGGTGGGCATCAATTATTGGAAGTCAAACTCCTTGAGGCAACAATGAGAGGATTTACAGGCCGTGACATTTTTCATGCCCTTGAACATGTTACCTCCAGATATGTAGGTCGATAGCAGGATGAAATACAACCTGGCTGAAGGCTTAAATGATTACACACAGGCCACATATTTCCCCCCCCCCATTAAGTCACGTAAATACTTGAAGGAAACGCAAGTTCAGGCATGCCCAGCTTTACATCACGCTGCGAAAAGCGCTGTGCCTCCAACACCCGAAGGCCTCCTTTGTTTACAAGCCTCTAATCACGTTAATGACACTTTGCTCCCGTACAGGCCCGTTTCTCAATCGATCACATTGACAAAGACCAAAATAAAGTGACGACACTTAGAATTTGTGCCCGTGCACGTCTGAAGGAGATGAAAGAGATGTGAGATTCAACCTTTAAACTGTCATTTGTCAGGAGAGACAACAAAGGGAGTCACTGCCATTATCCTCGCTGTCACCCTACAGTCACTGTGTGGGAACATAAACACATAAAAACCTGCACACTTGAATAATTTATTCAGACCAAGGAAACAGGAAGGTACATTACGAGGGTTTATTGAACATAAAAACACGGGCGTTATAAAAACCATACCAATATTTTTTATGTTAACCCATTAATCGCAACTAGTATGGTCTCTGAATTACTGCTGACCATTGTTTTCAGGTGACCAGTGGGGGAAAATGAAGTTTTTAAGGATAAGTCTTTCTGTTATTGTCACCAAATCCAACAATTGAGCCTGCTGACAAATATTCTTTGAGTCTCTGTACCTTAGAGCTCCATTATTGTCCAAAAACTATTGAAACATCGGCTTATTTTATTAAAAGAGTCAAACTGCAAAGCTGAAACACCACCAGACTCAGGATGGACAGTTAAAAAAGTAAAATAAATAAATAAAATGCAGCACAATCAGGGAAATGTTAAAACCTGGTGATTATATTAGCCACAATCCAAAGGATAAGTCTTTTTCTTATTGTCAACAAATCCACTGAAAAGACCAACGATTAGTGACAAATATAGTTTGTGTATCTGTATCACAGAGCTCCAGTATTGTCCAAAAACTACTGAACCATCAGCAGTGTTGGTCTTTTTTAATAAAAGAGTCAAACTGCAAAGCTTAAACACCACCACCACCAACTGTGCCTACATTACCCATAATCCAACTCAACCTCCTCGTCTTTGGTCAGTGATTTTGGGTGTGTTATGCTAGTAATAGCTAACGTAGCCTTGAGCCTCTACCTGCAGACTACAAGGTCTGATAAGCTCCTTTCTTACTAACCTCCCAAGACCTTTCAAGAGACTTTGATATGTAAAATCAACAGAGTTTCCCCTTGAGAAAAACAAGGGTACTGTAGTTTATTTAGACTCCACAAACACCGTCGTCCAGATGCTGTAAACACTCGCTAAACGTGTGTTAATCCACAGTAAACACAATAAATGCAGTCTTTGCTTCAATTTTTAATGAAAGCATAATTTACATATTATATAGGGACCAATGGGCTTGAGGCTGAGTGTCAAAAGCAGCATAAAAAACTAAGAAATTGTAATATTTTTAACCTATTCTCAATCAAATAAATGCATTTAAACATGTGCTACTTTGGCTATGATGCATCCACATCTTTCTATCTGTAGTTGGTTAATTGGATATATGACATGAATATTAACCAATCAACACTGAAAGATAAATGAAATTAAGTTTTATGTTGGAGTTTGTGTTACTCTTAATTTTGACATCAATATTTTTCATTTTTTACTAATGACCAATCAACACTGACAGATAAATAGTCAAAAATTCTCTTTTATTTAAACTTGCAACACATAAATAAACACATTTCAAAGATGTTTTATGCCGGAGTTTGTGTTACTCTAAATTTTGACAACAACATTTAAATTTTTACTGACATAACAAAGATATTTCAACTATGTTTTGTGTTGGAGTTTGTGTTATTCTACATTTTGACATTTTCATGTACTAGTGTAAAAACCTCGAGAAAAATGTATCATTAAAGCTTCTACAAGTTGCGTTTCTCTTTTTATAGTGAAATAAATGAAACTAACGAATGTAATATTCATATTTAAACCTATAAAAGGCTTTTAAATATCACTGGAAATGAAGTATGCCCTTGCTAAAAGGTTGTACAAAGGGTAAAAAACCAAGAAAAGCCAACTTAAATACAGATTTTATCCTTTGAGTCATCCATGAAATTATCCCAACAGTGAGGACGTCTCAGTCTTCTGTTGGCCTTTTCTTTCTGTGGGTGTTTAACAGCAGATTATCAGCGATGAGTTTGTCAAGGGTACACAAAAGACTTTGCTCCTGCTCATTTCTTAGCAATAAATACTCCACACGCAGGAATGACAGTGTGGACAAAAGACGAGACGTTAATTTATCTTCCCTATATGACCCTGATGCAAATGAGGAAAATGAAAGCAAGCAATCAATTCCCTAATTGGGTTTGCGCTATTTTAACTTGTTAAGGGGGCCTCTGTCTCGATTAAAGGGAAGGTCAATTTCTCATTGTGGCAGTTACTGTATTCATTTCGCAGTGCAACAAAGGAATCTGAAAAGGCTTAGAGAGACACTGCAGTAAACCAGATGCCTCCCCACGGCGTGAGTCCACCATCCCTGCATCTAGTTCATCTCAGGTATAATTACAATATGACACAATAGTTTGGAGTGAAATTACACGTCTGCATTATAATTGGAAATTACAGGTAAGATTTTTAATAGTACTTCTGCTAAAAACAAACTTAAATACTTGGAATTTCAAATATAAAGGGGCAGTGGTGTCCTAGTGGTTTGTGAAGTGAACTTGTAACCGGTGGGTCGCCGGTTCGAGTCCCCGGACTGGCAAGAGGTTGAGGTGGGAAAGTGAGAGTGACCGCTTGTCCCAGTCACCACCACTGTGGGCCCTTGAGCAAGGCCCTTAACCCCTGACTGCTCCCTGGGCGCTGCACCGCAGCAGCCCACTGCTCCTAGTATGTATAGTTAAGGTTAACTTTGAATAGGATGCAGGGAAGGAATTTCCCCAAGAGGATCAATAAAGGCTATATATTAGATTATATTAGATATAATAAAAACAGACAATGTCAAATATTATTATTTTTCCATCTGAACAGTCATTGTTTGTGGGTAAAGCAAAACAATTATTGATTCATTATTTTTTATTTTAGCTACTTTAACTGTTTATTCATCAAATTTAAACACCTATTTTACTGCTGTTTATCTATTAAATGTAACATTTTCACTTGGTTGTTATTATTTTAACTGTTTATCCACTACTTTTAGCTGTTTAGCACAATATTTATCATTTACTTGTTAACCATTATTTTTCAACTATTTTAAGCTTTTATCTGTTTGTTACAAAAAATGCTTACTTTTAGCCTGTATTTTAACCCTTTATCTCTTTTTTAAAGTATATTTCTATTTTTATTATTCTTTAATTAGTTGTACTAGCTACTTCACAATCCCTCCATGCTCCCTTTTCATTTGAAATATTTTTTAAATATTTGGATATTTGGATATTCCTGGTACTATTACCCAAAATGAGTTTTTTCTTTCTGCACGGTGTTGTGAGTAATGTGGTTTGTGTTAAACCTTCTGTTGCCTGACGCTGTTTCTGTGTAACGTGATAATCTGACGTATTTCTGGGGAAATAAAAGATAATAAATAAAATCCCTCTCACATTTTACCATCTGCATTACAAGAGACGCAATTTAACTTCTTTATTTTGTTAGATATAGGTAAAAATGTCAGTTAAAAATACCAGAAACGTGCGTAAATCTACTTTTAACGAACGCAGGCTCCTAGAAATTAAACGAGTTTTCTTAATTTGAAGGAATTAGTGAAGTATCGCGAGATTTAGACACGCTGCTAAATAATTCTGCAATTCCTCGACAGTATTAGATGCATATTTTAATAGAAGGCCAAAGCTGGAGCGAATATTATCAGTAATTCGATTATTTTAAGGAACAAAAGTCTTATTCCGATTTATTTATTTATTTATTTTTAAACCTGAACGCATCAGTTCCGTTAATTTTATGTGCTGCCCATAAAAACACACATTCCTCCCGTTTGTACTCAGCAATGGGAAAAAAAAGAATATTAACAAAAATTACTACAAAATTAAATCTATTTAAATTAAAATGTGAAAAAAACACGCACGTTCGTACGGTTCAAACTGTGCGCTCGCTTGGCACCAAAATAGAAACTCATCAGCTTTGCATTGTAATAGTTACTGTTCGAAAAAATAAATAACAATATGAGATCAATAAACCGATAAATAAGCAGGACTCTTGTCACTGCTGAAGCACAAAAACACGTAGAATTAAGTGATAATTCTCCTCAGTCCAATCAAGCAGTTTATACAATGACTGAACATCCAACAGGCCCTTGAAATGAATGAGGAAGTAGTCTATTCTAATGCAAAGCTGCAGATAGTCTCACTTATATCAAATGTAACCAGCATTCCAGCCTAATATGTAAAAGCTGGTTTCCTTCACCCTGAGACACAAAATCTTAGCTATTTTTTTCAGAATAATTAAAATTTTACTTCGTTTATTTCCATCCAAGAACAGAATGAACCGAAGCACCAAAGTCCAGTGAGCTGCTCCACCTAATAAAGACGGTAATAAACCAGGAAGCCACGACTTTCTTCCACTTTCCGAAAGCTGAATGCACCAACCTCTCTGCCTGTCTATCTGGAGGATGTCTGATATGCAAAGTGTCAATCTTTTTTTATTAACTTAATGTTAAAGCATGTAACCAGATTAAACTCTAAAAGTAATTCAGGGGACCTTTTCCCACCACTTAATTAAATGCATAGATGCACGAAAAAATAATCTAATTTTCTAAGTTGCAAACATTATTTTGATTAATTGACTTAATATAATAATAATTTTGCACAAACTGAATATTGTGTGTAATTTAATTCTAATTTCTGAATCAGTTGATTTAAAAACTAAATTCAAGCTGATGTAACTTAAAGTGAAGGAACTGGTTTGATAACTTAATTTTTTCACCTAAAATAATAATTTCAGATGGTTTAAAATACTTTTGGGGAGAGAAGCTAATTCCTCTTTTGTTATAATTTCATTTTAATTCATTAGAAGTTGTGTATTTATTTTAGAGTGTATCCTGCACACACACTGTTTTAAAAGCTCATCATTTGGCCTGTGTCCTTTTATAATAAATGGAGAACAGAATTAGTGAAAATATATTTAATAATTAAACATTAAGCACAGTTACACACACAAAAAAAATGGGAATGCAAAACAGATGAGTGTGAGTGGATCCTTAGAATATAAAGGGTAGACCTACTGCAAAAGGTTTGACTTTCCTCCTCAGCAGCAGCAGCAAAGTTCACCAGAAACACAATCTGCTGCTGTGCCTCCTGCACGGTCTGATTCTGCAGCGGCCTGCAGACGGGTTTTTTGTGTGCGAGAGCTCCAGCAAACGTCTTTTCTCTGCGCACATTCAGCGTCCCGAGGTTTCCTATAGAGTCCGTCACTCCTCCTGAGTGTTTTCCGAGTGGGAGCTGCAGCCTTCGGACTGACGGTCAGTTTCTGCAGCGGATCTTTCCTGCTCGGAGAGCTGCTCGCTGCTGGGGATGGAGTTCTTCTTTGGGCGGCCTTTCGGTTTGGTCGGTGACTCCAGGCCTCCTCCCTGCAGCACCTGCGGGTCAAACTCAGCTTTAGGTTCCAATACAGACTGTGATAAATGAGTCAGTGACCATACAGCAATAGCTGGATAATAGCTTTCCAAATGCTACATCTTTACGCATGTATTTTACGCATAATTTTACGCATGTATTTTTACGCATGTATTTTTACGCATGCATTTGCTATGATCCCCCAAAAGATGTGGTTTCCCACAGTGTAAATTAATTCCACTGAACTACATTTCCCATCAGCATCTGTTAAAAAAAAAGGAAGGCAGTTATTTTATTACTCTTACATATGAAATCTTCGTTCAACTTACAATTTTCTTCCATTTCATCCGTCTGTTCTGGTACCACGTTTTCACTTGCAGCTGACTGAGACCCAAAGACTCAGCGAGGTCTATTCTGTAAGGAAGAAAATACACGAATAAACCCAAAATATTTACATTGTAATCTAACATCAGGTCAGTTTTATGCCATCAAAGACTCAAGTCGGGCTGTATTTGCTGTGAAATTATCTAATTATGTCATTTACATCAAAGAAGGACACCAGCCTGGATTTACTGCTGCCTGTTTCGACTTGTTAGAATCTGACTTCACTGTATTAAAGCTAAAAGCCACGACATCAAATGCAACCTTGCACCACCACATGCTACTATAGAAAACACTGAGTTTTGTGTGGGTTTTTAGCAGCCAGGTGGGAGTTTACACGATTAAAAAAAGGCACATTGTGGGTATTTATATGCTGATTCCAGTAATTTTAGTCTCCACGTGTTTATATTTGAACCCTCACAGACCAATAAAATAACATTACTACTTTATTTCTAGAAAATAGGCTACAATGGAGGCTTTGTAATATTTGCTGTTGGGAAATATAATTCACACAAAGTGGAGTTTAATTGAATAAATCCAAATATTAACTCAACAAAGAGCAGCTTTCTTTAGTTTTTTTTTTCATGCTCACATGCTGTAAACGCACCTATCAGGCGTGGAGAGGTACTTCTGCTTCTCGAAGCGCTTTTCCAGGCCCATGAGCTGCAGCTCGGTGAACACGGTGCGGCTCCTCCGGCCCTTCTTGGTCTTGCTGCCTCCGTCGACTCCGTGCTCCAGCTTCCCCCGGAGGTGCAGGTCCAGCGGCAGGTGGTGGGACGCCGGGCCGACCTGCAGGCCCGGCGATAGAAGAGGGGAGCCGAGCGGGGAGCCAAGCGAGCAGGACAGCGGGGACATGGGGAACTTGAGGAGGCTCGTCTGGTCTGCTTTTAGCACTGTAACGGTGCCGAACAGGGAACAAAGACACAAAGGGAAGGAGGTTTATTTTAGCTTTTAGTTTGGGCTGAAGAAAGACGCACAGGGTCTCTGGAAGCTGAAGGATCAACAAATGTAAACGAGCTCCCAGCAAATAGAGTGTTTGAATATAGAGAACTCATACAGGGCAGATTGTAGGTCAGATTTGCTATACAGGGAGTGAAAATATCAGGTTATAATAAACGCACTTAGGCCCAATAAGCTGCTCCACACTGATATCAAACAGCAGCAGCAATGAGGCCTAAAGAAACATCATTTAAACCAGCAGTTACATACAGACTGTGTCTGATTCAAATCGCCTAAAGTCACGGATTTGATTAGATTACATTAAACAAATCATTGCATGTAGTGTACAGTTTCAGGTCTTATATCCACAGACCTGGAGTAGATGGTAGAAGCTCCAATACGCACGTAGACAGCTAAAAAGATGAGGAATCGGGCTGAACAAATGCGTAAAAGGATGGAATTTGAAGCACAGCCTAAATAATTACACTGGCTAAATAATAATAATAATTAATATTATTATTAAAGACTTAAATAATGTGTAACATCGCCTCGAGAAGCGCTCACAGAACAGTGGTTCCCCTGATATTCACCGGAGAAGCCACATTTTACGCACACGCGCCTTGAAAACTTAGACATCCTTCATTTGCATATTTTATCCTTTTCTGAGCCCTTAAACTGGCTGTTTTTCATAATCTTAACATAAAATCCGATCATTCCACTAGTTTACAGTACGAATTATTTTACCTCACTTATGTATTTCCTTAACCGAGACATGTGCTCGATAACAGGTTATGATATATTATAAATGGTCAGCTTTTACGCACAACCAATAACACATTTTGCCTCGAGAGATATTTTTAATTACCCTGTGTATTATATTTGCCATTAAATGTCAGCCCTGTTTTAAATATTTAGCCAGGCCTTTTAACACTAATAATAATCCACCATATGTAATATCGTAATTTGCTATATTTTCCAGCATGAAACCACTCCGACTGACTCATTCATCTTTCCACAGGCGCCTCTCTCTTACCCAGTTGGTTGTGGAAAGGCCGGGCGGACAGGAGGGCTTGTACTCCGAATTTGAGCAGTTCCCCGGCCGGGGCGGACGCTTTGTGTTCCGGGTGATCAGTCAGGATCTCCTCTATCATGAAACTCCTGTAACGGTGAGTTCTGTGGTCGGCGTGAACTTCGGGTGGGTAGTAATGCGCCCCAAAGTCCAAAGGATGCTGCATAATCTGGCCGTGCGGTCACCTTAACAGACACCGAGCGCGTACAGCGATTATCACTCCTTCAGTGGCACAAGCCAGAACTCATGTTCCCTCTGTAGCACCGCTGTAGTCCCGAGATCAACTCTATGGATGAAAGTTATCCTCAGCTTCAAAGTTTCAAGTACAGGTAGCCCAGTTTTGCTGCGCGTCTGTGCGTCCTCGGTGGAAGTTTTACGCGCTACTTCTTTCCAGGTTTTGTTCCTTTTGGAGATGAAATCTGGCACAGAGAGCAAACCTTTGACCAAAAACTCCCAAACCCGGTCGTGTTCATGCCCCCTCGCTGTGTGAGAGCCCGCAGAGGTCGGAGCTATTTGTCAGGCGCGAAGCTCGTCACCTTGGCAGTGAGTTAAGGAATAAGCTTTGGGTTTTATGAGTCTCGTCATGTGGCTCCACCTCTTCTCGGGGTTTGTCTGCTCGCTGCCTGAACCAAAGTTACATGCAAAGCCGCACTTGTCCTGCATGGATTTATGCAAAAGGGAAGAAAATAAGGAGCTGAAAGGACAGACATTTTAAATATAGCATGCAAGTGGCTTTCCAACTTATGGAGCATTAGACTGATGGTGGTGGAGGTGGCGGTGATGTGGAGCAGCTGGTGCAGCAGAGGAGGTCGGAAGGCAAAGTTCACAAAGTTAAAAAAGAAACCATGCTTGATGCTTTTCCACAACACTTTTTAAAACATCTTGAATGAGGACTTTGATAAGATCCATATTAGGACACTGCATGCTTTAACATTCAGTGGATTGCTTTTGCATGCGGGTCTGATTTCAGGCAGGATTTAGCAGCTTGTACAATAAGCAACAATGTTTCTGCCAAGAAAGTCAAGAAATTAACACCATCCTTTTTACTACTGCTGATTTCTCAACACTTGTGACAGTGTAAAATGACTTAAGTAAAGCCAGACAGTCATTCCAGGCTGATCAAACCTCAGTTGGTAGGATCACTGTAATGCTTCAGGCCCTGAGGAGCTACTGGGGGCGGTTCAAGCAGACATATATCATCCTAGATGTAAAAAACAAAAACCCCACTCCAGAACATCTCTGGGATTTTTGTTTGCATTTGCAGCTATTTGTTTAAAATTGTAAGATCTCTCTCCCTACTCATCTTTGAAATAAGCTTTGATCGCTTCAACCCTGCAGCTGGAAACCTTAAAGAACCTCTGGATGCTGTAGAGTTGGTGTTTAGACTTTTTTTCTATTTAAATCTTTGTTTTGACCTTTTTAAAATACATCCCTATACTGAACTGTATAGTAGCAACTGCTCAAGTGACAAACACAATACAGTTAAGAGCTGGGAACAACATAATACCTCTTTATGAACAGATTAGCTATCATGCATCTCCTAGTAGAAGCAGTTTAAAGATGTATGTTGCAAGGGAGGAAAGAAAAAGACTGTATGTGCAACTGAGAAATTGTTGCACTTTAAAGTTTGTGGAAAAGTGCAGCACTTCCTACAAAATGTTACAGGTTAAAAAGAGCCTTATGACACTGGAAACTGGGATTCCTTGTCCAATATTATTGTATTTAAAGATGCCATTTTATTCCCACAAGCCACTAATCAGCCTCACTCTGTTAATCCCAAATTATGTGATATACTCTGCTTCTACCCAGAGACTGTAGATTCTCATATCAAATATACAAAGCTTGGAAAAACGTTTGGGCATATATTTGTTTCGACTCTTACCAATGTCAGGGAGGCATCTGATTGGTCCTGAGTGAGCTCAAGCACACAGCCAGATTCACAAAGAACTGTCTTCAGCCACCCACATGATGCAGATCTTCCCCCACAGAGTTCTGTTTCTGGGGATCATGGAGACACAAAGACAGCATAAATCTGTGGAAGAACTGTGCAAGTTCTGAAGTAGTTTCTTGTTGCCAAGTAGCTTTTAAAATGGTGACAAAGTAGAAGTGTTGCTCTTCTAAAGGCCATATTTGTCTCATTCAGTTTTGTATGAAGTTAAATGATTAAAAAAAAAACTATTAGCATTACTTTTCAAAGCTTCCTATAGCTTTAGTGTCTAAATCCTCTGCTCAGGAAAGCACATGTTGCCAGAAGTTTGCTCTCATGAATTACCTGCCAATGCTGGATTATATCTTCCTCTGGTGGTCACTTCTGAGATTGCAACAGGAGCCTCCCTGCAAGACTGTGCTCTTTGCTGCCACCTCTGCTGTGGAAACGAAAGAAAATACATAAATAACATCAGATTTTAGAGAATACATGCATCAAAACACACATGACTTTATATTAGGTGACAGTGGGACAGGTCACTGTAGAGTAGTCTGGCCAAAAGGTAGTCGGCAGGCAGACTCAGCAGACCTATTGAGTGCAAAAGAGGTAAAGATGTAACTACAATGCTTCTCCATTCGTGTAAAATTCATTCCAATACAAGGGGGAAAAAAATCTGAATTAACCCAAAGGCACTCAAACAAAAGCACATTATCTGGCAGCATAACCTCATTTTCTCATCAGAGAGCATATCTGAAATGCTTTATATATGGTGCTCAATTCCCACCTTTATCACTTCAGCCGTACCATCAGGCAGCATGGGGACCGTCTCTACTTCCTAGATGCAAACAAAACCACCAAAAACATCACTGTACACACTACAAACTCATTTGAATTTCTAAATGTGTTAGCATGAGCTAAACATTGGAAGTCGCTATTGAAATATGCATTTTAATACAAAAGAAAAACATTCATAAAGAAATCAAAATACCCCTCCTCTTGGTTTGGCCCAGTGATGTCACTCTGACATGACCAATACCATAAATCCAGGAAGTGCTGGACGGCCCCCTCCCAATCACAGAATAAAGAAAGGTGAGTATGAGAAAAGGAACAAACAATTAAACCATGTTTTATCTGTAACTTAATAAAGGATCACTGAAATGAATTAATGCCTGTCTTGTGTTTACTTTAATCCCCCATGTGATGGATGTAAACTTAATATTAACTCAAACAAGCCCGGGAAAATGTGTGCTGCAATGTCACTAGCATGGTTAAATTTGTCCACAGCTTCTTCCTAACTTCAGTTGCAGTCCACACATGAGCACATTTTTACTGCCTGGCTCTGATTCTTTAACATTCTTTGCACACTATTACTTCCTCACTTTGTGTATTTCTTCAGATGTATTGGCATATTTGCATAATGTGTTTGTGTATATATTTATCTTTTAGTATTTTAGGCTTTTATTATCTTGTATCTTTGTTACTTTTGATGATTTTTTACTATTACTTTGATTCATTGTCTGATTAACCTCCTGGAGTTCCCCAAAAGCAAAAGTCTATTGTCAGTCCCCTGTTGTCTTCCACAACACAAGCCGTGGCATAGTTATTATTCCATCTGAAACCAAGCTGCAAATCACAGTTGACTTGATTATACTTAATAAACTGATCAGCTGTTTGATAGAAAATCCTATTGCAAGTCATTATTTTAAGCAAAAATTAAGTTGTCCGAGCCTCTCACATGTAAATGTTTAGATATTAACGTATTTCTGACCATTTTCTGGGGACATTTAGTTTGTTTGTTTGTTTTTGAGTATGGTAACTTGGGCTGCAGGG